>LPNX010744088.1:400084-455534 GCA_001517045.1 Pseudotsuga menziesii | reverse complement strand
ATAATCATCAAGTACAAAATAATAAAGTCCAAAATAATAACGTCCACAAATAATAGTCTACAAATCACTTCTACGCCATTAATCGAGAGATCGACCATCATGGCCACTACTGCCAGCTAGACTATGCACATCACGAAGAAAATTGTCTAGGTCTGAGAATTGCAGAAGTTAAAACCGTGAACTCTGCAAGTCAGTTACATAACACATATTTAAATTATATGCAGAATGTGACAAAAAATTAAATATATATATGAAACATATCTATCTATGAACTCACCTCACTCGAGTTGAGTGTTAGGTTTGGGAGGATGGGCTGCTGAGACGAGCCTTCATTAGGACCTGGCTGATGAGCGGCTATCCACTCTTCCGTAAGCATCACAACGACTTCAACGCCCTCATTTATAGATGCCTGTGTCTACGTCTATTTCCACATGACATGAAAATAGTTACATTAATGAATTACAATTTGAACTTGAGAATTACAATTTCAACATGTAAATTATAATATGAACAGAAAAATGAAAACAATTCGAACATAAATAACTAGTACCTCGTCGATTGGGATGCCATAAGTAGGACTCAAGTGGGGCTGTGTAGAATCCTGTGCAACACCCTTGCCTATATCCTATACAATATGAGCAAGATAAATGACGAAAGTTAGATTACACCAAAATATTACATGTTCAACAATTGACTCATTTAGAAATTCCAATCGAGGGTTACAGTTAACACATACCTCATATATGTGGGTAGGCGAAACTGCAGCCGGACCTTGAACAGATGCATCACTGCCAAAAAGGACCTCCATGAAACTAGGCTCCTGCATTGAGGTCTAACACAAAGAAAATTATTAGTTAAAAAAATGATTCATTTGAGAATACATTGCAATCATGACAATCAAATGACGAATTGATCAAATGATGACAATAAAGATATACCTGTCCCATCGGTCGAGGCCTGCATCTATGATGCAGTCCAAAATATGCATCGTGGGCCATGATATCATAATGGATCAGTGTGTCGCAATCAATAATGCTGAGAACATCATCGCTCACCCACTGTATCTCAGGCTTTCCAGGTGCAGTGGGTGCTCTGTGTCTCTTCTTGCATAGCCATCATGGTACCATGCATGTCACCTCTAGCAATGCACTCCGCTCCTCGTAAGCTAGATGAGATGACCCATATACATCATCTGTCCTAACCATGGTCCTAGCAGGGAGACCTACCAAAGGCTGTGGCTCTGGCTGAGCTCCAGGGTCTCTCCTAGCCCCAAGATATGCATGATTGCATCCCCCACGAGCACCATAGAAGCTCGATGGTGTGCTGGTGTAATCTGGGTGCATGTCCAGGAGAAACTCTGCATATATATGTTTTGGAAAGTATAGTGGGACCTGTTCATGGCGGGGAAACATGCCCCACACTCCAATAAACCTGTCGTATACATAAGGCGCTACAACCTCTAGCTTAAACTCGTTGAGTCTAAGTGGTTGACCAGCGGCGCGGTCAGGAGGGATATCAAATAATGTTCCCTTCACATCATGGCCAGCTGTTCCATGTTTCACTGTGGCCCATTTATCAACACCCCTCACTGTGGCCCTTCTTCTCTGACATGCAATGACCCAAAGAGAACTCAATAGTATGATGGACTTGTAGACCTTCAGTAGATTGTCTACTACCTTTAACATCATCCACATTGAACGTGATGCAGGAGAGTGCTATGAAATCTCTCGGACGTTAACCCACAAATTGTAATACTGATTGGTAATGTCTTGCAGTGTGATACGTGTGATCTCATCCTCCCATGGCGCTTCCTTGTAAGGGTCGAGGCCCTACTGTGCAGCACCTGAAAATTAGATGAAAACATAAACGTTAGTCAAAATACATACATCAATTGTAGGTGAAATTGAAATCAATATAAATTAAAGGTACTGATAACTGAAAGAAAAATATATATGCATTTAATGTACCTGTCACATGGGGAACCTCCCCACCGACACCAGCAGTATCATCGTTGCCGCTCACATGCACAGTGCGACTGCCACTCATCTCCCTAGCAGGAGTGTGTGTCGGCGCAGAACACCTAGGCGAACCTGTGAAAATAGAGACACACAAGTTGATTAAATATACACAGATGAAACAATTTAATTTCTTGTTTAACTAACAAAAAAGAGTACATCACACACAATTGTATACTTATGAGTCCTCTGTCGACCTTCGGGGCGAGGAATGGCCGCAAATCCGCCAGTGTTGTGCCTTCGGTGAATCGAATAACCCCACTGTAGAGATGCGTCTACATGAAATAAGGCATAATAAATGTAGTCAGCATACAATATAAGATAAATGATAAATATGTCAATAGTAAAGATGTAGATTTGAACTTTACAGTCTCTAACTTTCCATTTCAATTTAATTTAAACTTTACCTATACACATCATTTATGTCGATATCATTTTTTTCCACTAGGTACAAGTCAACCATTTCATCAAGGATATCTAGAAAAGATACAATAATATGTTCAACATGTCTACCTATCTCAAGAATATATCATAGCAGCCCTATCCCTGCCCTATGGTTTTATGCTAACTTTAGCAAAAATAGAAACAAACGTAGATACAGTGTTATGTCTTGATATAATTTATTATTGATAGTATACTATTGCCGTATTATGTAGAATAATAGATGTGCCCACACTGAGATCTATTAGCTAATGAATGCATGGAACTTGGGTCGACATGGCTCATGTGGACAAGTTAAAATGTCTCTATGGCGGGTCTAGTACACCACTACCCTATTGCTATTATTGCCATCAATATTTCTCTATTGTTATAGGTTACTTGGCAAATTGAACCTCCCATATGGGGATTAATGGGATAAAGAGAGACTTAGTATTTTAGTATATTCCCTATGTTTTTATTTTATTGTGCTTACTCATTTATTTATTGCCCAAGACCAATTGTAAACCACTGGAACATATTATTAATGCAATGAATGAAATACATAGATTTCACATAAACTCGTAATGGTAAGGAGGACGTCTAGATGCAAGTCTCCATGGATTGATGAATGGGTATGGCTATTCTCATAAGCTAAGGCAATAAGGAGGGAAATACTAACTTATCTTGACTAACCTGTCCTGGATGGAAAATGTCAACGTCTTAATGCATAAATTTATATATTTTATTAGTAATATATTTTACTATTATTTTAAAATATTCTAAATTTATAATTTATAATTTTCAAAATGTTGAATATAAATCTATATATTTTTTCTAAAAAATATCAAAAATATAATTTTATCTTAAATTATGGATTTCTATTTATTTTTTAATTTAATATTCTTTAAAAAAATTTAAATCATGAATTTCTATTAATTTTTTAATTTGATTTTTTTTCAAATTTACACACAAATTTATTAATATTGTTTTCCTTCAAAAAAAAAAAATCAAACGTATGAGCTTCAAAAAGAACAAAAATACATACTTGTACGCTTTTCAATAAGCTAAAATCAAAATATGTCTACTAAGTCAAAACATACATATTTTATTTTATTATGAAAAATTATTTATAAAAATATAAATATGAAGTAATATAATAATTTAATTATAATTATAATTATTTATTTTAATTAAATAGTTAATAGTTAAAATATATATATATTTAAAAATTATAATATATATATAATTTTTAAATATCTAAATTTGAATATATATTAAAATATTTAAAGTAAAATATATGGGTTTAAATAAATGTCTTCGCAGGTTTAAAGTTCATGATTGTCTAGTGTCTAGGGTTTGTATTTTTTTCAACCCTCCCTGTATTCTCAGAGGATTGGAAAAAAATGGGCAGCATTTCTGCTTGCCCGACACACATTTCAAAATTAATCCGGAAGCATAAACTTTGCCGATTGATAAAAATATTTATACAAACTATAAATTTAAATTTTAAACTTAACAAATTTGAATTTTTTCAATTCTCCGTGTATTTCTATTGGGGCTGCATTTCTGCTTGCCGAGCACACATTTAAAAATTAAATCGACAACATAAACGCTACCGATTGACAAAATATGTATAAAACAAAAAAAAATTAAAATAAATAACAAATTTCAATTACGATTTTATAAAAATACGGCAGAATTTCTGCTTGCCGGCACACATTTCAAACATATTAGACAAAAAAAAATCTACAATCATCAATAAAAATTATTTTTTTCAATTTCAAACTAACATATTAAAAAAAAATAGAGTAACATTTCATTTAAATTTCAAAATAGAATTTTTGGGTGTTACCTCTGGGATCTGACATTGTGGTGGAAGGCGAAGGTGGGCGTCCCTTGCGCAGGAGCTCGGTCGAGGTTGCAGTAGCTCGGTCGAGGGTTCTTTTTCATAGCTTGATCAAGAAGTTGCAGTGCAAAAAATGGGGAATGGCCATGGCTGCCTGCAGCCTTTTTTATAATTTTTTTTACCAGGGACCTCGATCGAGGTCAATACCTCGATTGAGGTTTGTAGCTCGATCGAGGTTTTTCAAACCCTCGATCGAGCTAGTAATAGCTTGATCTAGCTCGATCGAGGGTTTATCAGAAGTTCGATTGAGGGTTTGACAAAACCTTGATCGAGGGCTTATTAAACCCTCAATCGAGATATTACTAACTCGATCGAGGGTGTGTGTTTTGCTTTTTTCTGAAATTGCTTTTCAAAAAATTGTTACCCACCTCCATGGATGCACCCTCTCCCTGCATTTGAGTCAAATCAATAATCAAAATGTTTATACAATCCTAAAATAAATTTTTATATCTATATCATAATCTAACTTCGAATATAGTTTTGAAACAATTTTTTTAAGAATAAGGTGAGTTTAAGTAGCTTATGTATACTATGAAGTACTGTAATTGATGTGGTTGAATCCTAAGATAACATTTGAGATGAATATGTCATTTTAAGTTCAAACATGCATTCATAGGGATTTTTAAATATAACGATACTTCAAAGTAATAAAAATGCACTAGTGCGTCCTAAGTAATTAAACGCATTAGTGTGTCTAAAATACTTCACACCATATTTAAACATCTACAAAAGAAAATATCATTTATATTTAATAACAGATATTTAGCTATGCATTTTTCAATATTATTGAAATCGATACACTTAGTGTATATAAGTGCACCGATGCAAACATATTTCTCATATGCACCAGTGAATGAAAAATCATTTTTATATGTATACTTCTATTATATGCAAATATTGTGTGCTTTAGAAAATATAATGCGTTGGTGCATGCATATCATACCAACTCATAGTTTTTTTGGAAAAATTAAAACAAAATTATGTGGGAATGGTGCGTTGTCAGTTATGTTGCACCGATGTGCTTGTATATATATAAACACACCAATATGAGAAAAATAAAAAATAAAAAATGCACAATTTTTTTCCCATGAGCCGAAAATAGGAGCAGGAATTCTTTTTCTTTAAAAAACTAATTTCATAAAGTGTTAAGAAAAAACTAATAACTATTTCATTGTTTTTCAAAATTTCAAGGAGATAGTTTTCTAAGAGAAACTTAACGGGGAGGATTTTGGAGCAACATATTATTCTGAATATTAGAATTTGTAAGTTATGGTGAATCATACAAAACCCTATATAATAGAAATTTCAAGTATGTAAATTCTTACTATTGATCTCAATGCATGATTTCTTTGTGTTCCTATAAATATTTAAAATAAGTTTAGGAAAAATAAGATTTCATAGTTACCTTGAATGCTAGAACCCTTGATTTCTTGTTGCTTCCTTTTGTTTTATTTGGCTACAAAATTTCACATTAGGGTTTAACTCCCTCTATTACTTCACAATTCATGTTTTTATTTTTAGGCATTTTAGATTGAATGGATTTGTGGTTTTATATATGAGGTGTTCGGTGCAATGGGACCATTTATTATGTTGGATCTCAAACCCTATCTCTGATAGTTTTTTTAAACGCTTTTGCATTTTTCAGTGCAGTCGTGTTTTTATAATGCACCAATGCACTTGTAGTAAAAGCACATTGTTTAACTATAAATTATTTTAAAAAATAATAGGGAATATATGATGTGATATGGACAATATGTTGCACTAGTGCTTTAGATTAAATATACCGCACTGAAAAAGTTGTGGCTTAATTTTTAATTTGAAGTTAGTTATATGTGCGTTAAATTATGATGCACAGATGCATACATGATGTAAATGCACTGAGACATTTGTATTCATAAAGCACATTGACACGCCATACTAATTTTTCAGCTCGAACTTATGTAATTCATTTGTATAATATATTATATAGTTTATTTATTTAATGGTCAAAGTTGTTTATTCATAGAAAATGCGTGATAAGAGTTCAAGGAACAATAATTCTAATTGGCATGATGGGAGCACATCCAAAAGTGTGAAGAAAAAAACCCCTATCTAATTTATGTATTTAATTAATATGGTTGAATTATATGTACATTTAACTAATATGCATTGGTGAATGTTTGTCATGTAGAGCCAAAAAATGAGGAAGCTTGATAAGATTCTTCGGAATCTAAGTACATAAGAGCATAAAACTTTAGTGAAAAAGATGTAGAGGTATGAATCAAGTGGATCGAAAAGTATTCAATATGAATTTTTTCTTGTTTTTAGTAATATTCTACTTAAGAATATTCAGTAACATGTTTGAAACAATCTATTTAACATATGTCGAATGTTCGACACAAACTAGGAATAACACAAGGGGATTTTATCATTAGACAAAATACATTATGGTAGATGTAAATGATGATGAATTGGTCCTGATCTCACATGGTTTGGTGTTGGAAGTTAATGAATGAAGAGAAAAGAACTTTATAAAACTATGAGGGATATAGTGGAAAGAACGTATAGACACGCTTTCCACTTACAATACATAAATCCATCCAATGATTCCAACAATCAATTTATATTTAAACTACAAGAGGTGTTTCCACATTAATGATTAATAAGACCTATCATACTTGCAATAACAAAAACATATAACAACAAAAATGAAAAATTCAAAGGTAATATTTCTAAAAATGATTTTATAGAATATGTATATTAGTACAAAGCATTCCTTCATTAATATTAATTCTGCTATATTTACTTTTCTTATCAGTATAAAAATAGTTTAATATCATTTTAATTTTTTAGGAAGATTATGAAAATCTCAAAGGATGAATGAGATGACATCCAAAATATTTTATCATGGATGTCCAAAAAAATGTACAAGGATGTGGTCAAATAAATGGACATAATTGCATTACAAGAGGATCCATCTCAACAACAATGTGTGCAAATGTATGTAATCATTTAATTTTTCTATTATGTACATAAAATTGATTAATTTAACATAAAATATTAATTTTCAATTGTTTTGTTGCATAAAAGAAAATAAAATGGAACCCATTTAGCACACAAGATAGGACAATAAGAAAAAAAAGGGTTGATAGCAAAGTTTGTGAGTAATTGTGATTTCTTTGTAACAACTTAAGGTTTAATATTAGTTGTAATTTGTTTATAATAATTCTTTTTAGACCACCCATCCTCGAATGTATTCAAATAGGTGCTAACATACAAAGAATATCCTTAAGAAAAGTTGATTGACATTGGGTTAATTATGAGTTATAAATATATGTTTGGGTATAAAAAAATAATTATGCAATTTGTAAGTATCTATGTTGTTTTACTTTTCTCATTTTATAAGTAATTAAAAAACAAAAATCATTTATATTAAATCTATGATTTGTGATGAGGTATAAAACATATAGGAAACAAAGGTTGGAGTGGAGCCAACAAAAGAGTTGTTGAGATAAGGCATGAGATTTGGTTTTGAAAGAATGTGTATCTTTCAGGACTCCATTCTTTCTATGGTACGTTTTTTCAATTTACATTCATGCATATTATCTATTTTAATTTTGATTATTCCCACCAATGTAGATACACTCACTACACTTTATTTTTATGTTTGTATATGGAAGATGAAGATGAGGAACACAATTGAGAAAATCAACAAAACATTCAGCGAAATGACCAAAGTCATGCAAGTATCTCGAGCACTAACAACAATTCCAAGAAAGAAGGGTTACCAATAATGATTGGATGTTAATGCAAGCTTTTGTATATTTTGAAATACGTTTCTATGAAAATAAGACATTTTGTATAATGCACCAGACATAGTATCCCAATTGAAAGACAACATGTTACCAATAAGTGTAGCAATTACATATTTACATTTTGATTATTGTGGACCTTTATGTTGTCTTGTGTTTGTTCCATTATGTATGACAAAGTGATTATTTTTCATATATAATAAAATAAAGTTTCATATTCTATGGCGTTGTCCATTGTCATTGTGAAATATTATATCATTGATTATATGAATACTATTATAAAAAATATTACAATTTTCGATGAATAATGGAAATAAAAAAATAAAAATAAAATATAGATATTTCAGTGTGATTTCAATAGTCATTGTTCACCAAAGAGAAAATAATTACCAGTTCCTTTGATCATTTTAATTTTACTGTTGTATTTAAGTAAATGTAGCACCACTACATTTAAAATGAAAGCACACTTAGGGAACAAACTACTCATTTCATGCCCTAGTGCATTTTTATTATTACGCCTCGATGATTTCTATATAAATGCATCAGTGCTCCAATATATTGTTACTGCACAACTAAATGTAAAATTCCAATGAACATTAGCATCCTAGTCAACCTCACCAGTGTTTTTTCCATCCCTTATAGCATCATTTCTATATTTGTTATAAATCATTAGTGCATATAGTGTTATAAAGCACTGTTTCCATGAAAATTTGGGTACACATTGGCGCTTGTTTGTATTTAAATGCACTAGTGCATTTTGCATTTGTTAGCATCAATGCATCTATACCAATAAACCTCACCAAACAAAAAACATTCGCTCGCTGAGTTTTTCAAGTTATAATAATTTTATGTAATAGCCTCCACTGAGCCATCTGATACCAATGGTGGAGGTTGTAGTGGAGTTTTTTTGGAAAATTTGAATCAATCTTGTAACACTAGAAAACTCCACTATAACCTTTGATATAGTGTCTTTTCCTTGTAGTGTATGGATATATTTCTTTAACAAAGGTACATGAAATACATTATAAACTTTAATGTTAATTGGAAAATCTAACCGATAAGTATAGTGCCCAACTTTAGCTAAAATTTAGAAGGGTACACAGTATCTTGGGGCGAGTTTAGAAAATCTCCTAAATTTCAAAGAATTTTTTTTGCTTTGACTTTGAGATACACATGATCTACGATATGAAACTCCTCGGGCCTCCTACTCATGTCTACATAGCTCTTCTTTTGATCTTGAGTCTTTTTTATTTTTTGTTTAACTTTGCTAATAATTTGTTCTAATTCTTTAAGGATTTTAGGTCTTAGCATGACTTTTTCCACTGGTTTGTCCCAAGTGACAGGGGTATTACACTTCCTGTTGTACATAACCATTATTGTAAGAAAATCAACCAAATGTAGGTAGTCTTACCATTCCTTAGGATTATCCATAACATACATTCACAACACGTTTTCTATGATTTAATTTGTTCTTTTGGTTTGGTTGTTGGTTTGAGGGTGGTAAGAAGTACTTAGGTTTAACTGAGTGCCTAATCATGTTGTAAGAAGCAATGAAATTTAACTGAGTGCCTAATATTTAAAATAATTCCTTCCAAAAGTTTGAAATAAACTTTGCATCTATTTCCAAGATGATATTCTTATGTACTCCATGGAGTTTAGATATATCTTTTAGGAATATATCTGCAATGTTGATGGCTTTGAACACCGAATTGACCATAAAAAAATGGGAAACATTGCTCATTTGTCCACAACTACCATGATAGAGTCATGTTGATATTTATATTTTGGAATCCCAATTATTAAATCCATCAAAATAATCTCTCATTTCCATTTAAGGATGGGTATGGAGTGCAACAAACTGGATGGATGTTGGTGTTCAACCTTAACTTGATAGCACTCCAAGAATTTGGTTATGTATTGAAAAACTTGTAATTTCATTATAGTCTAAAAATACTGTATTCTTATTGTCAAAATAATTTTCTGGCACCCAGGGTGTCTAGAGTAAGCCTGCATATGGAACTCATCCATAATGATTTATTTTAATTCTTAATATCATGGTCCATACAACCTACTTTTATATGTAAGTAACCCCTGTATAGTGATCTCATAATCATCCTTTTGTTGTCTTGCATCATTCATCTACAAACTTGACTAGACTTTGTTGTAAAGTTTGTCTTGTTAGAGGGATAACTTTACCTTATTTTTGATATTAGTTGTAAAATAAGTTATGGTAGTCAAACAAACCAATAGAAAATTTTTGCTGAGAGAATCAACTACCTTGTTTTCCTTCCCCTTAATATTTTTTATTTCGAAAACAAGTTTTCTTAGGAAGGCCAGGCATCTCGCCTGTCTTGTATTTAGATTCTATTAGTGTTATAAATATTCCAGATTGATGTTTTCAATTAAAATGAATCTTTTATCAATTAGGTGATGTCTTTACATTTTGAGCGCATGAATGATTGCATCCAACTCGAAGTCTCGAGTTGCATAATTCCTCTTATTCACTTTCAACTTTCTGAATCATAGCTTATCACATAATCATTTTGCATTAACACACCTCCTAAGACTTCTTTTCACACATATGTTCATACAACAAAGTCACCAAATGGATCTGCAATATTTAGAATTGGAAAAATGGTCATGCTTAAGTTTTTGGAAACTTAGCTCACACTGTTCTATCCAAACGAACTTTGATTCCTTCTTTTAAAGCTAAGTTATATGATAGGAAATATTCGATGAATCTTCTATAATGAACAAAAATGACCATGAATGATTGTATACATGTCACATTCTTAGAAGTATGACACTCCATTATTTCCTTATTTTGGAAGGGTCAACTACCATTCCTTACTCAAAAATCACATGTCATAGGTATTGAATCTAATCCTTGTAGAATTCACACTTAGTAAACTTGGCGTAAAAATGGTGATATATTAGAACTTGTAGCACTATCCTTAAATGTTCCTCATGTTCTTCCCTTGTCTTCGAATAGATGAGTATGCCATCTATGAAGACAAGCAAAAACTTGTAAAAGTACTTGCTAAAAATATTGTTCATGGGGCACATGAACATCACAAGTGCATTAATGAGACCTAAGGGTGCCACCATTAACTCATAATTTCCATATAGAGTCTCAAAAGGTGTTTTATGAATGTCTTGGTCCTTAATTCTTATCTAGTGATAATGAGATATTAGGTCAATTTTTAAAAATGCTTTTGTCCCTCTGACATGATCAAAGAGGTCATCGATCCTAGGAAAATGATATTTAATTTTAATAGTAACCTTATTTAGTTGATGATAATAATTGCACAACTTGAGAGTTATATCTTTCTTTTCAACGAGCAATATTCAGAATCCTAGGGGGTAAAGCACTATGTGCGATGTAGTATTTCTCTACTAGTTTTTGTAGCTGCAATTTAAGCTCCACTAGTTTTGCGGTTCTCATTCGATAAGGCTCCTTTGAAAGAGGAAAAACTCCAGGTTTCAGATCAATGGTAAAATATAGGTCCCTCTTTGGAGGTAGACCAAGTATTTCTTCTAAAAATATGTTCTTAAAGTTAATCAAGGTAGGGAAATGTTCTAGATTAGACTCAACTTCCTTTCCATAGTCTATTATTTAGACTGCATATAGCTTGCAACCTTTCCTAGCATTGCACTTCAATTGCAAAGATATAATTTGTCTCATCAAGACTCCATGGTGTATTCCTTTTATCATTTTGATAATTCCTTCATTATCTTCACAAGTAAACATCTTTGTAAAATAGTTCAATATGACTTTTTCTTTTCCAACTAGTCCATTCCTATGATCAGATCATATGATACTAAAGTTAATATGTTCATATTTTTTGTTGTAGGCATTCCATCCAGTTCCATAGGACAATTTGTGATAAGCTCATACACTTTATTTTGAGTTCTCGTAGCCAATTGAACCAACCATTATTGATTACTTACTTTTATGTAATGAAAATTGGTTAGTGATCCTTGGAGAAACATAAATTGTACAAGAAACAATATCAAGAACAATAGAAATAAGTTTTAAAGAAATTTTACTTTCAACTTCCATGATTGATGGTTGGTTTATCTTGTTGATTTTCCAGTGTTGCACATATTCTTGGGATTCTATCTATATCATTAACAATAGTAACTTCTTGAAGGTTGTGAAATATCTTGACAGTATTTATTTTATGAGGATCATTTATTTTCTAGTGATTTTCACTACATCCCAATAATCTTAGTGGTCATGGATTGGTTCCTTCTGGTTTCCTTCATATAGTCCCAATAACCTAGTCTATACTTTGAAAAGGAACATTCTATTGAAGTTTACTTTTTCTATATGTGTTTTTTTTTATAAAATACTTGGCTTGATTTTTAAATGAAAAGTGATTATGCCATTTATTTCGCTCCTCATCTTTCTTCCTCTTCTTTTCTCGTATGCTTTGTAGGTTCTTAGATCCATGTTGTCTCTAATCATGAAATAGTAATTCCTTGTGAAAGGTTTCTTCCAGATCATTTGGGTATTCAAACTCAAGTTTGTCCTAAAAGTACCGCAGTAAGCAACTCTAGAATCTGTAGATCTTGATCTTCTCTTCCTTGATGTATGGAACATCGTGTAATAATTTTAAGAAATTTTTTATCAGATCTTCCATAGTCATATGGCCCTTCTTGATCTCATGGAATTCCATTATATTTTTGTCATAGAATCTCTTAGACATGTACTTATTTATGAACAACTCCTTAAATTCATTCCATATAATTTTCTTTTCTTTGATTTCCTTGGTTAATTTTAGGTCCTTCCACAAAATGGATGTTTTGGATGTAAGGTTAAACAAATCCAACCGAGCTTTCATATTACTATCATAGTTATAGATTTAGAAGTATTTATTCATCCCTAGAATCCAAACTTCAGTTTCCTCATATTTCTTCACCTCACCACTAAAAATGGGTGGTTTAACCTTTATGAATTCCCTCTTTAGATCTCTAGTAGATTGTTGTTTACACTTTTTATTAGGCGGTGATGTCATTGTACTATCACTTTATGAGATGTTGGAGATGGACTCTTCATTACTTGCTAAGTTGTTTCCTACATCAAGTTGGAACATAGACTTTGGTTCCTTACTTCTTGAACCTTTTTCTTTGGATGAATCATTTCCTCCATTATTAGAGGTATGAGTAGGTTGGACGTTATTTTTTATTTCATTGAGATTTTGTAACACAATAACATTTATTTTATGTTTCTCCTCTAAATATTTTATGCTGTCATCCTTGAAACTCTACATCTCTAACTATAAACTTCTTATTGTTTCCATCATAGTTGATGGAGTTTTTTTCTTTCAATCGGTGTTTATCTCAGCCCACATACCTTCTTCTAGTGGTGGTCTTTTCTCCACCTCGAGTTGACTCAGAGCCTCACCCATCTTTCTAGATGCTTATGGTTTCTAACTTATCCTAGAAGTATGATCTTCTTCTTGCTTCCTATAAACATAATAGTCCATTAGTTGCATTTAAATTTTCAGTGGCATAGTTGGGTTCATAAGTTCCAAATGTTGCAAACTTAAGCGCCGATTCTATTTTGTAACATACCCTTAACACTTAATTTTTTTGTGTCTCAACAATGTTCATGCAAATATACATCCATGGCAAGAATCCCAAAAACGACACTTACCTTCACGAGATATTGTTATCATCCTGTTTGTATATACATGCATCATAATATATTATTTTACTTTTAAGTATATAATTACATCCTAAGACCGACCACTGATATTTTTCTTGCACATATAAACCACTATGCATAAACATAAATCCAACTAATGCTCATAAATGCAAACGAGGTCATTATACATGTCTCTATATACATGTTAAATCTATTATAAACATTTGTTATAATAATAAACCCATAGTTACCCATATTTGACATTAATTAAATCATTTTTGTCTTATTCCTAAAATCGTAGATTCCCTCTCTATGCTAGTTGACTTCTACATGTTCCTAGAAGTAAATACTTGCTAAACTAGGTCATGGAGCACTTTGGAATCATCCTGGAAACATATTTAGCATGTCAGCTTTATTCCTAGTTCCTTAAAGCACATATCTGCTTTTTCTGAAAGCTTCCTTGCTTTATAGCATGTTATCTCCTAAATAAATTAGTCTTCAATAGGTCAGACTTAGAAAATTTACTTTTTGCATAGTTATGAAGATTTCAGGGCACATTATGAAATATTTTTGTGTTTAATAAAGTTTGGAATGCCTTGTACTCTTTTTTTCCATAAAAATCAAAGTTTAGCTTTCGGTGGCTTAGGAGAACATCTCAACTCCTCATTAGCCACCGAAAAGCCCATCTTTCGACAGCTTAAAAATTGGATTAAGGACTACCTTAGCCACCGAAAGCTCAAAAAGGGGAAAATGGTTGGCACATTTGTCACAATCAGCCACCGCCAGCATTAAGAGTGCCACTACCAAGCCATTAACCACCAAAAATACAGGACCTGCAATAAATCATGAGTTGGTAAAGAAGGGGTCGTTATAAAACTGAAGTGACTAATAAAAAACCCAAACCCTCGTTTCCCTCCACCTGTACCGTGACTATAATCGAACCACCACAAAGCATTGATTTCCAGTTAGAATGATTACAGCATTGGCTAGCTCATGGGTCTCATTAGAATTTATTGTCACCTTGCTCAAATCCCAATTCCCAATTAGCCCGCTCAATATTAGCACCCTCTCCTCAATTCATTCCACATTTCCTGCATGCGCCCTCACTGAGCCAAGCCGTCCCTGAATCTCGCACTGTAATATCATTCCCTAGGGTTTGAATTTTAATTTTTGTAGGTACAGGAGAGCAATCTAGAAAATAAAGAAAGGAGGAGGACCGACCCTAAGATGGGGAATTGGGTGACATTCGCTACCTCGAATCACACCCAAAGGTATGCCAACTTTTCAAAGAATTAGGCTACTATAGGTTCTTAAAAAAAAATATGGGATCCCACCAGCAAGTGGCGAAAGCCTTTTCTCTCTCCCTTGATGGCTTGAAGGCAGTGATTGGCAGAGAAGAGCTACAGGTGGATGAGGCTCTGATAGCACAAGTAACCAAGCTTCCAAGGACTGGGGAAAACTGGTTCAAAACCACTATCACAAAGAATGTGGAATTCAGGTCTTACTTGAAGCCTGAGCACAAGAACATTGTATGGAAGAAGAGCATCCCTTCATCTTAGCTTGAGGAGAAATGGCATCATTTTTTGAAATCAATTATAGTCTATATAAATTATGAGGGTAGGTATAATAGGGTAATGATATACAATTTCAAGTTAATGAACCATTTCACTAGTAGGATCCCACTGAACCTGCCTCTACACAAGAGCCTAACCAAAAAGGCCCATCAGGTTAAATCCTAGCCTACCAATATTGCAGGTGGGCTACCCCATCATGGCCTGATCAAGCTAAATGTCCTTGAATTGCTACAAAGAAGGAACATATCCTGGACCTACTTCCTATTTTGGAATGAGTTTGAGACATAATTGCAGCCAGAAGACAAAAGGAAGTCTTCTTCAAAGAAGTCCTCCACTCCCAGGAGTGGTAAGAGGAAGAGGAGGGCCATCTCTCCAATTGCAGTGGATCAGGCCTCTCCAGCTCCTAAGACCAACAAATCCAAGAGGATTCTGTATTTCAGTGAAAAAGCAGAGGAGATTTCAGCACCAAGCAAAAATATCCTCAACCTACCTTACTCAGACTCTGAGGATGAAGATGAACAAGGAACTAACCTAGCAGATTAGGTTACAATAGGGTAGGAGAATTTTCCATCACCTACACCAATGGAGGATCAAGATGAACTAGTGGCAGAGGCTTCCTCTAGTAAACCTATATCCCACAAAATAAATCAGCTACTGAGTCAGGTGTATGAGCTAGTAGTCTTGGGCAGAGAAATCAAAAGAACCAATGAGAGGTTAACCAGGAGGAATGTTGAATTGTATGACTCTCTACAGGAGATAAAAAGAAAGTATACCGAGCTAGAGGAGAGTAATCTCAGGTTAAAGAAAGAGAAATTAAGGCTTTACAAGAAACTCAGGCTGTCCAAGTTGCAGAAAAGGAATTCTAGCCCTCAGCCTCAATTTGACCAGAAGTTGGAAACCCTAACAGAAGTGGCAATGAGCCTTTTTGGCCTAGAAGCAGCGTGTGATACTGCTTCCAACCCAAACCCTAGGCAGGTTGCAGAGACATCAAAGGGACATCACTAAAGCCTTACAATAGAAGGGTAAAGTGTGTTGAAAGTTTTGATTAAAATTTTAAAACAGAGCTTTCAGTGGCTTAAGTGAACACCGCAACTATTCATTAGCCACCGAAAACAGAGCTTTCGACAGCTTACAGACCCAGAAATTTTCTTTCTTAGCCACTGAAAGCGCAAAACAGTGCAGAAAGGTATAGTTCCACACATAACCGAATTTTGTTGATCCAAACAACTCATGGATGATTTATAAGGTTGAAAAATAATTAAAGGCACCAGTGTTTTGCCTCTATTTCAGTTTTGAAGGTGCCAACGAGGTGAATTAGGTCACAAACCCTACCTACTCTGACAAAACGTGACTTGTTTGCCAGATGGAAAGTTTGAGTTCTACTTCAGTGTCCACTTCAGCTATTAAATAGTTTTAGGAGTAGGAAGGTCTTGGAGAAAGGTATATTGGCAGATAAGATAGTGTTTTGACCTATTTTTTACAAACAGTTATGATTATTTATTTTTAGTAAATTCGATCCACTTTTTCAGGATCTGAAATAAATTTTGTAAAGGCTATAAATCCTGTGACTAATGTACAAGCAATGGTTCAAACTTTGGAGATTTTTAGACACTTATTGTATTCAAGCTTCTCATGTGCTTTGTCACTTAATACAAGCTCTTTTGCCATTATATGTTTAGCTTTCATCTTCTTTCTGTTCTATACTTGTGCTTGGATGTTTCATTCATGTTTATTCTGTTTGGGTTATTGAAATTACAAGTATCTTTTCCTTGTTATGATCAGCCATTCATATGTGAGTGCCTTATGTGTGAATCTGCTAGCATAGTGAGTTCTTCATCTATTCACCTTTATTACAAACCCTCTGAACATTGATAGTTAGAATCCTTGTCTATTTGATTGAGTATTATGCATGTCTTGAGTGAGTGAGGTCTTATTGGTCATCTGACTTGATCCATTGAGAAAACCATTAAAAATATTGAAGTTACAAGGCATATTCGAGCTGCAACCTAGAAGAGTTTCCTAGAGAGCTAACAAATTGGTGTCATTGTCAGGGAGAAGAGATTGAAACTCAGCTTCTCAAGGGAACGACATAGATCCTACTTTGATGATAGACAAAGTTTGGACACTATTTTTGTTGTAATCATCTATTTGGTGACTCCATTGGAACAAGGAGGCTTCAAGAAGACCAAGTACCAGAGAAAATCCTCAAAGGCCACCAGTGACACCTGTTTCAGATCCTAAAAATATTATAAGGAGAGGAAGGGATTTACAAAGAAAGAATTCCAAAGCTGCAAGGGGAGCTACATCAGGTATTTCCAGAGGTATCTCTGCTGTTGTACCAAATAAGCCTCCTTTTCAATCTTCTTATACTAAAGCATCTAGTTCTTAGAAGTTTAGATCTACCACAAATACTTTCTTAGCTACCACCCACACCAATAGTATCTTCTTCTGCCCTTTCCATACCCACATCCAATATGGCTGCCAATCTGAACAAGATGGAAAGGATCCTCGTTTCCATATATGCCCCTCTAAATTTGCCTAACCCCCTTTCTACTATGCCTACTGGAGATTATCTAAAATATATGCCTAAGTTTACTAGGGAAGGATATTTCACAGCTAAGGAGCATATAGAGGCATTCTACAGTTATGCTGAGAATATAAACATTGAACAAAAGGATGTGTGGACTAGGGTTTTTGTGCAGAGTCTAGATGGTTAGGCCAAGAAATGGTTCAAAGAGTTACCTGCTGGATCAGTTGCTGGCATTGAATCCCTAGATAACATATTTTTGAAGCATTGGGGAGAAAGAAGAGACCACCTTTACTATATCACTGAATTTAGCAATTTGAGGAGAGAGAATGGTTAGTTTGTTTCCAATTTCACAAAAATATTTAACAAAATGTTCAGCAAGATCCCTGCTGAGATCAAGCCAACTACCACTTCATCCAAAATCACTTATGCCAATGCCTTTGATTCCGAGTTCTGTCTTCTTCTCAGAGAAACAAGATCTGCTTCTTTGTCACTTATGCAAGATGCTGCTATTGAAGCTGAGTCTAATATCATTGCATCTCAGAAGGTTAAGGGAAAAATGGACAGGAAGAAGCAATCCTTAGATCCTTTAGGAGTTTCTTCATTAGAGAATAAAATGAAGAAAATGGCCAAAATGTTGGACAGTTTAACAGCTGAAATGTCTAGACTTAAAGACCGAGGGAAAATACCTATGAGAGGTAAAGGGCCAAATGATTTTTCTCCCAGAAACCATAATTTTGTCTGTTACAGAAGAAATAACCCACTATCTTAGATGCTTTAAAGGGATATGAATCAAGCTGAGGATCAAAGAATCAAAGCTCCTTTCCAAAATGCTGTGCTAGAAGAAGAACAAGAGTTTTCTCAGGAAGAAGGGGAGGTAGAAGACAATATCAACTGCATGGAAGATGAAGTTGATCTCTGTTTCTGGACACAATCAGATTATGAGGAAGCCCTCATGAATGATAAGATCACTAAAGAATCCTTATATAAGGTAGATGATCAAGAAGATTATAATTTGAGATCCAGGATTGTTGCTCCCGGAAAGAAGAATCCTACCCTTACAAAGCAATCAGCTTCTCCTATTAGAAAGATTGCTTCCCCTCCAAAACAACAACAAACTCCATTGCATCCATCTGTCCATGATCAAATCCAGCTCAAGGATCCACCATAAGAGGTAAAAAATTCTGAAAATTTATCCTATTCTTTAAATCTTGAATCAGAAATTCAGAAATTAAAAATCCCTTTTCCCTTGATAGAGCTTATCAAGAATGACTCCTTCAAGTCATCCATACTGAAATATCTTCAAGCAAGGACACCCATAGATGCTGACTTTGTGAACTTGCAAGATGATAAGCCCATAGTAATCCTAGGTCCTATGGTTGAAGAGCTGGATGAGTCTTTTCCACCCTTCTATATATCCTTGAACATCCATGACAAGATCCTTCACAACTGTTTGCTTGACTCAAGATCATCCCACAACCTAATGCAAAAAGCAGTGATGGATGAGCTTGGCCTAAACATTACAAAACCATACCATGATTTTTTCTCTTTTGACTCTAGGAAGGTCAAATTCCTAGGCCTCATAAAATACCTTGTCATAAACCTCTCCTAGCTGCCTTCAAAAAGCATAGTGATGGACATAGTAGTGGCTGACATCCCCCCTAAGTTTGGCCTCCTCTTGTCTCACTCATGGATTAAAAGGATAGGTGGTACCCCACAGATGGATCTTACATATGATACAATCCCAATGTTTGGAGGAGAGACCAAGAGACTCTATAGGGAAAATCAGTTTACCTACATCATCAGTAATGCCAAGAATTCTATAAATCATCCCATCTATGTAGTAGACACAAACTTTGGGGCATGCATTCTGCAAATAGATGATTCTCAGCCAATACCTTTACAACTCAAAAATCCTACCTATCAACCACCTGAGGAAGTAACCACCTCTGTTTGGAGCATGTTTTTTTATTTGGACAATACTCAAGCCTCAGCAGGTGCAGGTGTAGTCCTGATTTCTCCTTCAAAGGAGACTATCCATTTGTCTTATAAGCTTGATTTTAAGACTACTAACAACATAGCAGAGTATGAGGAATTTTTTTTTGGAATGAAGGCTGCCAAGGAAATGGCAATCATGTCCTTGAAGATCTTTGGAGATGTAGATCTCATCATACAGCAGGTGAACAATACTTTTCAAGCAAAGAATGTCAGGCTGAAGGCATACAAAGATTAGGTATGGAAACTCAGGGACTCTTTCATGTTTTTTGAACTCTCGTATATACCTAGAGCTATGAAACATATAGCTTATTCCTTTTCTATCTCTGCAAGTATGTTCATTCCCTGTTTGCCTCCTAAGCTGAGCTATGAGATCCAAGTTAAGTACAGGGCATCCCTCCCTGATAATGTGAAATTTTGGAAAGTTTTTGTAAAATGATGATGAACTCAGTAAATTCCTCCAAGTCGTAGATGAATTTTTTGATATGCATATTGATCAAGAAAACCTAAATATCGAAGAATCTCAGAGGCCCAAATTAAAAGATAAAATAGGTAAACAAAATATTGTTCAGTTGCCTAGCAATTATATACCACGAGGTCTAGTACCCCTTGAAGAGCCTTTTTATCATAATGATGTCCCCTTTAAACCTGTGAAAAGGGAGAAAAACCCTAATGTCCATGGGAACAACATAGGGAGCCAAAGTCATCCAAAATTCATAAATTTTTCCTCTGAGTTGACTGCTGATAAGAAGTCAGAACTTTACAGTCTTATGAAACAGTTTGCTGATATATTTGCTTGGGAATACAGTGATCTGAAAAACTATGACACAAATGTCATCCAAAATAGGATTCCCCTAGAGAAGGACACCATCCCTTTAAAACAAAATCTAAGACCTATTAGTCCCCTCCTACTGCCTGTGATTGAGAAAGAAATAAAAAAGCTCCTTAAGGCTAAAATTATAATCCCACTGAGATATTCCAAATGGTTTGCAAACTTAGTGATAGTGAGGAAGAAAAATGGGGAGATTAGGTTATGCATTGATTTCAGAAACCTAAACGAATGCTCCAAGAAAGACAACTACCCCTTACCCAAGATGGAGCATCTATTGCAAAGAGTCCCAGGAGCTAGTGTCATGTCATTCCTAGATAGTTTCTCTAGATAGAATCAAGTTTTTGTACACCCTGATGATTAAGAGAAAACTACATTTACCACTCCTTGGGGTACTTTCATGTATGCCAAGATTCCATTTGGGTTAATGAATGTTGGGGCCACCTTTCAGAGAGCCATGGACATAGCTTTTGTGGGGTTAAAGGACAAGTTTGTTCTCATATACCTTGATGACCTTGCCGTTTACTCCAAAAACCATGAAGAACATTTGCAGCACTTAAGGAGGGTGTTTCTAAAACGTAGATAGTTTGGGATATCTCTGAACCCAAAAGAGTCTCAATTTGCTCTCAGAGAGGGCAAACTCCTGGGTCACATAGTTTCAACAGAAGGTGTGAAGATTGATCCTGTTCGAGTTGATGCAATCCAGAAGTTGTCCATACCTAGGTCAAAAAAGGATATTTAGTCATTCCTAGGTAAGATAAATTTTGTCAGGAGGTTTATCCCAAACTTTTCTGAGTTAGTAAAACACATAACCTCTATGTTGAGGAAGGAAGCTGAAATCAAATCAAAAGAACCTACAAGAAACTCCTTTGAAGCCATTAAGAAGGCTAGCATGGAAGCTCCCACTATAATTAGTCCAGACTATACCAAGGGCTTCTACATTTTCTCCTTTGCTTCCTATGACATAGTGGCAGTAGTTTTGTTACAGAAATATGATGAAGGCCTTGATCACCCCATTTCTTTATTTAGCAAGACATTGAGGGATGCTGAATTGAAGTATTATCCTATCAAGAAACAAGCCTATGCTTTCATTAATTCACTGAAAACCTTCAGGATTTACATTCTACATACAAAGGTCCTTGCCTATGTCCCTTCAGCTGCTGTGAAGGATGTCTTGACCCAGCCTGACATTGATGGAAATAGAGCCAAATGGATTTCCAAGATTATTTATTTTGACATAGAAGTAAATCCCACCAAGATAGTGAAAGGTCAAGGCCTAGCTAAGCTCATGGCTGAAGAAAATTGTGATCTATTGAGAATGAATTTCATTGGTATAAGTTCAGCAAACCCGCAGATAGAGGTAGCAATAGAGGAGCAGCATGATAGCCAGCAGGTGGCTGAGAAATTGTATTCATGTGATTGGTACTCAGGTATTATTCATTTTTTGCAGAATTTAGAAGTTTCCCCTAAGCTTAGCCTAACTCAAGCACAAGATCTTAAGCTTAAGTATGCTAAATTTTGTATAATTGATAAGCTGTTGTATTGGAAATATCCTTCTGGAGTTTTGCTGAGATGCTTAGATAAAGAAGAGTCAATTTAGGTCATACATCACTTTCATTCAAGAACATGTGGGGGGAATCATTATTGGAATACTACAACCCACAATATTCTGAGGGCTAGGTACTATTGGCTTGTTCTTTTCTCTGATGTGTGCACCTTTGTAAAATCCTATGACAAATTCCAAAGATTCATAGGAAAATAACAACTTAGATATTTTCCCCTTAGACCTATTGTAGTGAATGGCCCTTTCCAGCAGTTGGGTCTTGATTTCATAGGTGAGATTAATCGTTCATCAAGTGGTCATCACAAGTGGATCCTAGTAGCCACTGATTATTTCACCAAGTGGATAGAGGTAGTCCCCACAAGGAATGCCACTCATGAAGTAATCATGATGTTTTTATATGAGAACATCTTTATCAGATTTGGCTTCCCAGTAAGGCTAGTGACTGATAATTCACCAGCTTTTAAAGTCGGGTCATTGGTTAACATGTGTGAGTCAATGGGAATTCAATTGATGCATTCTACTTCCTATTACCCTCAAGTCAATGGCCTTGCTAAGTCATCCAATAAGAGCCTAGTTAGAATCATCATAAACTATTGGAGAATAATCAGAAGAGTTGGGATTCTAAGCTAAAGTTTTCTCTATGGGCTAACAGAGTGACCAACCAAAAATCCACGGCGACTTCTCCTTTCAAGTTGGTTTATGGTACTGAGGACATTTTGCCCATTCAACTAGTTCTACTAGAAGAAAATTTCTTTCAGGAGGAATAGGATGACCCAAATGACATGGTAAGAAGGATGCTTGATTTGGTTTAGTTGCAGCAAGTCAGGGAATAGTTGGTGGAGAAGTCAGAAGCTCACCAAAAGAAGATAAAAATTATTTTTGACAAGAAGGAAAAGGTGGATAATTTTTAGGTTGGAGACTGGGTTCTAAAATAGGATACTATCAGGAAAGACAAGGGAAAGCATGGTAAATTTGATTCTCTGTGGATAGGCCCTTTTGTGATAGCTCAGGTGCAATAGAAAAACACTTTCAAACTGCAAAATCTGGAAGGAAAGAAGGTGTTTGATGGCCCAGTCAATGGGAAATTTTTGAAACTCTATTTCATCTAAGGCTTCAAATCCTTGTCATTGTAAAATATCATTTTTATTTTTGTTTTAGCAAAATAACTCCATTCCAAATGGAACAGTAGAAGAAAGGTTTAGTCTTTGTTTTTCAGGAAAGGCATTTGGTCTGTGGTTCTTGGGACCTCACAGGAAGGTTCGCATCCTCGAGTAGGATCCAGATGTTATCTCCTAAATAAATTAGTCTTCAATAGGTCAGACTCACAAAATTTATTTTTCGCATAGTGATGAATATTTCAGGGCACATTATGAAATATTTTTCTGTTTAATAAAGTTTGGAATGCCTTGTACTCTGTTTTTTCCATAAAAATCAAAGTTTACCTTTCGGTGGCTTAGGCAAACATCTCAATTATTCATTAGCCATCGAAAAGCCCATATTTTGGCAGCTTAAAAATTGGATTGATGATTACCTTAGCCATCGAATGCTCAAAAAGGGGAAAACGGTTGGCGCATCTGTCACAATCAGTCACCATTAGCATGAAGAGAGCCACTACCAAGACATTAACCACCGAAAATACAGGACTTGCAATAAATCATGAGTTGGTAAAGAAGGGGTCATTATAAAACCAAAGTGATTGATAAAAAACCCAAACCCTCACTACTCTCCACCTATCCCTTGACTATAATCGAACCACCACAAAGCATTAATTTCCAATTTGAATGATTACATCACTGGCTAGCTCACGGGTCTCATCAGAATTTACTGTCACCCTGCTCAAATCCCAATTCCCAATCATCCCCCTCAAAATTAGCACCCTCTCCTCAATTCATTCCACATTCCCTCCATGCGTCTTCACTGAGCCAAGCCCTCCCTGAATCTAGCACTCTAATCTCCTTCCCTAGGGTTTGAATTTTAACTTTTGTAGGTACAAGAGAGCAATCCAGAAAATGAAGAAAGGAGGAGGACCGGCCCTAAGACAGGAATTGGGTGACATTGGGTACCTCGAATCACACCCAGAGGTATGCCAACTTTTCAAAGACTTAGGCTGCTACAGGTTTTGTGAAAAAATTTAGGGATACCACCAGCAAGTGGCAGAAGCCTTTGCTCTCTCCTTTGATGGCTCGAAGGCATTGATTGGTAGAGAAGAGCTCCAAGTGGATGAGGCTCTGATAGCACAAAGAACAAAGCTCCCAAGGAATGGGGAAAACTGGTTCAAAACCACTATCACAAAGAATGTGGAATTCAGGTCTTACTTGAATCTTGAGCATAAGAACATTGTATGGAAGAATACAATCCCTTCATCCTAGCTTGAGGAGAAATGGCAAGATTTGTTGATTGAAAGAAATTCTGGTCTATATAACTTGTGAGGGCAGGTATAATAGGGTAATGATATACCATTTCAAGTTAATGAACCATTTCACTGGCAGGAGCCCACTGAACCTGCCTTTCTACCTACACAAGAGCCTGACCAAAATGGCCCATCATGTTAAAGCCCAACCCACCAATATTGCAGGTAGGCTATCCCATCATGGCCTCACTACTACATTTCAATCCAAAATCCGATGGAAAAATCCGACGGCGCGTGGATTTCTTTTTTAAACCTACCAAAAATCACAAAGATAATTTTTTTTTTGAAAAAGTGGCCACCAGCGTCGGTTAAGCGACGGCGTGTTGGAAAGCGTCTCTTAAGCGACGGAGTAAGTGACTGCAACTTTCCAAAATAGTTATTTTTTATTATACATCCATTTTAGTCGTCGCTTAAGCGACGACAAGTTCCCAAAATAGCCTTTTTTTTATTATACATTCATTTTAGTACCCAAATAGGGAGGGAATTTATGTGTTGGCCCTGGTTTTTATGAATTGAAATTAGTGGAGACAGCTCAGGTAATTACCCTAGAACACAGGCCATAGAGAGAGTAGCAAAGTGGTTAACCCCGTTTGGAACCACCAGCAAAGGCAATGGAAACTAAGGCAGAGGAGGAATCGGCAGAGCTAGCAGCGTGGCAAAGTTCTGAGTTCCCTTAAGCAAACACCTAAAGTTTTTAGGTAAAAGTGAAATTGATGAAGAATTAACACTATCCGATGAAGTTATAGGATCCTTTTGCAGTTTTAGAATTTTTGCAAGGTTTTAGGGCAGGATTGTTTGAGGTTTTTTTGAAGATGGCAGCTTCATGCTTTTCAATGGCGACTACCCAAGTGCTGCCTTCATTAGAAGCAACAGCAGTAACAACTTTAGGAGGAAGTTCAGCATGTCTGAAGGCTCCTTGTTCAAGGCTTCCTATGATGGCCTTGCCAATGGCTGCCCCTTGCTATTCAGGGATATTCCATGCCCGCCATGGGATTTCTTGTTTGACCCCTGTTTTGGGCAGGAGGCGGGTCCTAAGAATTAGATCATTGGCACAGGATTCACCAGTGGCGGCAGAAGTGGTAGAGGAGGCACAGGATATTCATTTGGTGCAAGCAGAAGAAGAAGTCGAGGAGCCCCCCCTGCATCAGTATTTTCAGAAGGAAAAGAATCGAAAGAGCAATTGGGGGGGATTCAAGCGGTTCAGGAGGAAGAATCAGATGTAGCAATTGGTACAGAGAGCAAAGCATAGCAAGAGACAGTTGAAGACCAGGACTATCCTCCTCTTCCTGAGGGCACTAAACTATATGTGGGTAATATCCCCTTTGTGCCTAGGTTTGAATGAAGTTTAAGTCCAAAAGGCCTCAGATTTCCCTTTTCACAGATTATGGCATTTTGGGTTGATTCACATCTTTATAGAATATAATTTGAACCTATTAGGGATAACTGGCATGAATTTGTTATGAGAAATGCTTTTGAAGAAACCCTTCCTGAATAGAATGACACTTCCCAAAAGGAAGTTCATGATGTTCCTCATGGCATTAACCCTACCTCTGCTCTCGAACTTGAAAATTCAGTCTTTACCGATGAATTACTGAGAAAAACAAGTGTCTGTGTCTTTTCCCTAGGGTGATTCAGTCATAGTTAATGAAAAAACCCAAATTGAAAAATCTATGTAAGCCCCGTCAAAATGAAAGTGATCATATTGCTCATGATAATGAAGACTCCCATTCTCAGGGTTACACTCAACAATTTGATAGCTTGGGAGTAAAATCCTTTCAAATCACTTATTTAATTGGTCATTGTTCTAGGTGTAAATACAAGGAGATATATTCAGCCTCTATTTTACATGCAGGTGGTGAGAATCGACCCTCATCTAATCAACAAGTAACCCTTGAATCCATGACGGAAATAACTCTTGGGAGAATGAGTATAATTTGTATCCTCTGAAATATTGGTCGCATTAAAGACCAGATCGGGCCCCAAGTGGATGAAAAATCAAGTCCTTCAGTCTTGATTAATAGTTTATTTCAGAGCATTAGTGGTGATGGTATTTAGGATTGTGAACTTCTTGTCGAAAAATACCCGACTAAGAAGGTTTTAGATACAACCACTCATTCCATGTTTGTTCAAGTTGAGAATGAATTCTTTGCCAAATGCTTGGGGAATTGAATATGAAAAATGATGAAAGTTTGCCTCCTAATCAATATTTTGATCAAAATTGTAGCATGTTTTTGTTGAAAGTGAAATGCTTCATAATTACGTTAATGTTATGCTATCCCATGACACATGTAAAACAGTGAAAGAATAAAACCACATTGTCATTGATGATGTAGTGGTTTTAGAAGAAAATCCTAGGAGTTTCCAGGTCATGTGTGGCAAATGATCTCGTTCTTTCATTTAGAATGAATTTTAAGTACAAGATTTTTAATTTAACTGTTATTATTTTAGGTTACCCTTTACAACCCTCCAAGTTCGTAGTTATATTCCAGTCATCTGAGCTTGGTAGCAAACAATTGTTTATTTTGGAGCAAATGATAACTCTCCAGTATCCAATAAATTTATATTAATTGTCTTAGGAGGCCAGAGGTCTTGATGCTGGACCTAGGATTGTACAAAAATTGGTTGGCCTTGGCGATAACAGGACATCCAATATTGCAGAAGAAGAAATTGCACATGTTGTAGTGGGCGTGTCTTGGTTTCTGACAGTATGTAGAAAGATGGGTTGCATGCCTGACAAGACATTTACAGGTCTGTATGGAAATATGAACCTCGATAGATACATTTGGAATGTGAAATTCACAATCCTTTAGATGCCATGCCCCAAGCATGCCTTTTCGTTGATCTACCCTTGTTCATCAACTTGCTTTTATGACATACATAATTTTGGTGTAGTATTGCACATTGCATGTTTGTTACAGAGCTGTTAGAGGAGCTTGATGTGGAGCTAAAAGGGCCATTTAACTATGAAGCAAGAGCAGAAGCTGGAATGCCTCATGATTGGTAGGAAAAATTCTTTCTTATTGTTCAGAAGAAATTTGTCATTAACAGGACAAACTGTTCCTGTTTCTTTTTTATTGGTTTGTTTATACTTATAGTATAAATACCCTCATTTTTTGCATGGTTTGATTTGGAAGCCTATATTTTGACAAGCCACTCTAATTGCCTTATTGTTCTTGAAATGCACTACAAAATTCTAGATCAGCACTATGATTACTACCATCTGTGCATTGTACAAGAGCAGTCATAATCAATGTGGGCAAGCTTGTTATGATGTATGCATTTGTATTTGATTTTGGTTTAAACTAGGAAATTAGGACTTCATGGGAAAGAGTGTTATTTTCTATATTGAGACAACTTAAGAGTTTCATATGATTAAATGCTTGGTATAGGTACGACACATCAAATTTGGGTCTGTCAAGATGGGATAACCACCTTGACGTGGAAAATGACAAAGAGAGAATGATATTGCAGGTATGTTTGATCCCTTGTTTGTTTGCTTGTTTTAGACTTTATGGGTATGCTATAATTTAGCACATCTGACGATTTGGATAGAAACTTTGCTGTCCATGAAATTTTTCTTGGATAATTACTACCCATCATGGAAAGGATGCCAGTACTGAGCAGGCTCATTGCAATCCTCATAAGTTTCCAGTTTCTGATGAAGGTATCAAAACCACTGATTTCGATCTCTCTAAGGTGAGAATCAGATCCTTTAAAAGAATTCTGGTCATTGTAACCTGTTCTTGACCATGGGTGATTAGTGGAATTGTTAAAACTGTAACAGGTTTATGAAAGGCTTGCTTGCATAGTTGCCATGGAGAAAGAAAATTCTGAGCTATGGTAGTGACAAAAATTGTTCTTTGCACATCTACTTGGGTTTTTTCAACATTGGTAACACTGGTAAACCTTAGTCTGTCTTCTTGGATGGATGGTTAATTAGTAATATATATATCTTAAAATCAATCCTAATGTCACATACAAGTTCCATTTGCATTTACACAAGGTGCAAATATTCAGATTCGTACCTTCTTGTGGTTGTACATAGGTGTTATTTTTACATGCATCTGCAAAGATATGTGTTCAGGGTTTGCTTTGTTCTCCATGCATTAATTTTATGAAGGCATAGACATTTTTACCAAAATCAAGAACAATACACATCATTTGTTAGAATTTAAGGGCCAGTTATATTAAAAAAACATAGTACATGCTGGCTTAAAAAAGTAAGCCAGCGCTGTGGTAATTGCAGCTCCAATAGCATATATATATAAATTGAATTACCATCCCGTAGGGAAATTATAGAACTCGGTTTTGCTATTTGTCGAATGTAAGCACCTTGCAAAGCAAGCTCAATTGCAAGATGGTCTGTTATTTCATCTCGATAATTGACAGTGAGAACTTGGCATTCCTCATACTGCTCACAAAGTGTGAGTAATGAAGTATATTTAGATGTCTGCTCTATCCAAAATGTGTCCTCTCTTGAAACTGGGATCTTTCTCAGAGACACTTTCCACAGACCTGCCTGGAGCAATGATAAAATTAAAGAAAGCCATGCACTGTGCCTTAAGAATAACTAACCCCTTTCCTTCACACTATGCTCTTTGTATAATGTTTGAAGCTGAGAGAGTATATCTAGAATGATATTTTCCAGCTGTGATAGCTCACTCAGGCCGGTTCAAACTTCAAATTCCATTCATTCGCTCATATTTCGTTTATTTTGTAGGAAGGTGTAGTTGATTGCAGATCCTCAAGAAACAGAGGTTGATATAGAAATATTAACCCTGAAAATAGCACAGAAATGAGGAAATTTTGGTATTCAAATGAAATAGCATTAATTTCCTCCACTGAACAAAAAATGGTTAAGAACTGAGACAACTCCACATGTAACGTACAACAATGAGGGTCTGCTCAATGCATCTCCCCATGAGCAGTGAAAATGCCTGAAAATGCAGCATTAGCAAATAATCATATGTGAATGAGCAGTGCATGAGTTCAAACTTTAAGCTTGTATAGTATTTTGATTGATATTGACAATAAACCCTTTGTTTAGCTAGATAAGTCAGATCACTCATCTTCTTTTTTGATCAGGTGTCTGAGCAAGACCTGAAAGATACATATGAACCACCTTTCCAGAGATGTGTGCAAGATGGTCATGCTAGTTGTATGATGTGCTCATATAATCAGCTAAATGGAGTCACTGTATGTGCAAACTATGACCTTCTCACACAAATAACAAGACATGACTGGGGCCTTCAAGGGTGAGCATGCTTCTTGAATCCCCTAAATTATTTGCTTACTTGAAGACAGTGACACTCTAGAACGTCTAATGGTTTTTTATTTCTAGAAAACATAGATTGTGTGCTTGTCTGTTTATTGCATCTTGAAGAAGCATGCAAAATAATACAATTTTGCACAAACAGTAATTGTTCTGACAAAAATGGAACTTTCCAGGTATATTACTTCAGACTGTGATGCAGTAGCAATCATTGCCACTTCAATAGATCAAGCTATCCTAGTCTTGCCCATGTGTATGGATACTTGATATGTGGATGTGACATTTCCTTGTTTCAATCCATTAAACAATCCCACTATAAGTCTATCCTCCTCTCTATCTCCACATTATGGTGTTTATGAATGTGTGTGATTCACATCTATATGTTTAATGTGATGTCTATGGTGGGTTTGGTTGTTATTGAGTAAATCAGATTATATCTAGATATATATTTCTTAGATCTACATGTTTTATGTCATTTACATGCATTTTTATATACTTTATAATTGTTTTAAAAAAGGTTACTTGCCTCTGTCATTTGTATTTTTAAACCTGGTTTTGTATTAGCATAAAAAGTTATTTTTCTTTATTCATAGAGATGTACACTAGTGTGCATTTTTCAACAGTCTTTAATTTCAAGAAGCACTAGGGTAGACTGTTATTTTAACTATATTGGAATGTTGTTCAATCTTTTAACATTTAATTTACTTTTAGGTCTCTCAATTCTTGAGAATCATTACATTTATGTCAACCCAGCTGCCTGGTCCTAATTATCACTGTCGTGAGGTAATATTATTATTCTTTCCTATAAAAATCTTATTATTCTTTCCCTCTGATGGCTGGCACCTATTTATGCAGTGCCTTTGTATTTATGTATGTGTTTTGCATGTTAGAATCTTGTATATTGTTGGTATAGTCTCTATGCATTGCCATTGGAAATATTTTATGATGATCTACTTTAATATTTAATTATATTTTGATGTTGTAAGTTCACATTTTACTGTGCACAATTGTTATGATCAAATGAGCGTTGCAGGACTGACTTATTTTTATGTAATTTATAATAGGGGTCTAAACTTGCTCGTCTTCCTCGTCCTGATGGTATACTTGAAGTACTGTTGCTTAATTGTAAGTTATTTTGAAATGTCTCTTTGTAAGAATATTATTTTTTGAAATGGATGTTTGTTTCTTTGAGATCAGGATATTGGTTTATGTTCTTGAATACTTGCTTGTAGTTCCACGTGGATTTATCTATGGTTGTGGCGACTTGATTTTTTCATCACACATGATCTTCACACTAGTGTTTGTACTAACGTATCAAAAATATGGAACAAAAAGGTAAAGTCTCTTAATTTCTTTACGCCTTGTATCCATTATCAAGCCTTTTTAATTACTTTTCTTAATCCTTACTGGTTGGTTATGGTTACAATGATTCAGCTCTACCTTTCATGCATCTAGTCTTTTTGTGATGTATTTATGTAGAATAGTTTTGGTTTCAAATGGAGATTTGTTTTAGGGTATGTGCTTAATGAAGGAAACAATACAGAGCTAGGATTTTACAGCATTTGTGTCTTATTAGCAGTGGTCTGTACTGCAGTATATGTTCTTATATAGTATATAAGCTATTAATCAGTGAATGTTGCCTTGCATGTGGATGCTTCTCCTATAACATGTGTAGGTGGATTAAACAGATAGCTTGGTTGGTGGCTGTTATACAGAGCCTTCTGATTATAGCTTCTCGTAAGCACTACACAGTGGATGTTTTTGTTGCCTGGTAAGCCAGTTTATTTGAACATATGTTTTATTTTGGACATGATTTAGTGCCCCTTGTGTTTGCTTGTTGGTTCCAAATTAAGAATGTATTTTTGCATGTTGCCTAGATGGATTATGTTTTGAAGTAGATTTAACAAGCCTTTTGTAGAACTCTGGTATTAGTGTTCAATATATTACATTCTTTTAACCATGTTGAGGATCTGCAGGTATACTGTGAATTTGGTGGTATATTTTGTGGATCGACAGCTGCCTGAAGGTTTACTTTTGGAATTTTTAGTCATCTGTTTTTTATCGAGTGCATATGTCTGGTGCCTCTTCTTAGTAAGCATTGCCTAATGGAATAGCTGAACTACATATGTTTTCTATGATTGCAGAAGGAACAGAACATTCAGGTCTTGGGGGTTCAGTACCCTTATTGCCTATAAATGGTAAAGACAAGGACAACATAACTAAAGAAGAACACCATAAGCTCATGAATGGAAATTCAGAATTCCTATTTCTTCACGTAGCGTGATGACTTCTTGGTGGCTACCATTAAATTCTATACTCTGGCATTATTCCCTGTTTCATGTAGCTAGATAAGTTTAGCATTATTTTGTAAATATGTTACCCTCAAAATGTGTTGTGGAAATTGTTTGCCTTAATTTTATATTTAACCATAGGCTTTGTTGACATCTTTTAAATAACATTTTTGAACATTCCCATTACAGAGACAGAGGTCCCAGGTGAACGGGAAGATACTAGAGGATGGAAGCCCCATTCTTACTGAACTTGTTATGAACGGAACTTGATCTATTTGAGCATTGAAGTGGGCCTGTCTTGTTTTGAGTTAGAAAATGTGCAATTAGAGCCGTGGGTACAACCTTTTGAGTCTTAAGGAGTCATCTCCCAAACTGGACCCTGTGGATGTCCTTATAATAAGAATGCGAGCTACAAGAACAAGAGCATCATCAGTATAAGCAAACCTCCCATCCTCTACCTTCATAACTTGATTTACTAGGTGTTCTTCAAGTTCGATGGATAAGGCACGCCTCATAACAAGTTCATGTAACAGGTTAAAGCATGCTTTATGAAAATGTTCAAGGAAGTGTTTTTCATAGGACATATCTGAAACACCAGCCCCCTCCATTCTTTCATCAACTGAAAGCTGTGGCTGTAGCATTCGTAAAAGAGCACAGACATGTTCTTCATTAAGTTGGTGTCAGGCTTCTTTGTAAATAGAAGAATGCCAAGTGATATTAATATAGTTGCTGCTTCCATAAGCCAACAATCAATCTGACATTTTGCCCATTAATGTTTTCCTTTCATCGTTCTGGATTCTTTTTTGAAGTATGTATGACAGCATCTCATGCACATTTTATTGGTAAATGTATTTCATGCTCTATCTTGTTTTGAAAGGGTTGTTGGTGACAACTATGTTGCAAATGAAGAGATTCTTCACAGTTTCCATAAGCCAACAATCAATCTGACATTTTGCCCATTAATGTTTTCCTTTCATCGTTCTGGATTCTGTTATGAAGTATGTATGACAGCAAACAAATGTTTTCTCTGCCTTTGATCTTGGCCACATTCACATTCTGATTGTCTAGAGGGAGGGCCATTGTAAAAGTAGTTAAGAATAGATGAAGTTGTAAATATATGTCCTGCATGATATCACATGATATGATGATAACTATTGCATCCCAACTTTTTATTTGCTCATTCTCAGTTTGAAAGGGAAATGGCACGTGTAAGGATATCCATATGAATGTAAGATGCTTATGTATTGGACATTAAATTCTATCCCTTCAGCACTCATTTGAAACATTATATGCAGACTCTCAGATCATGACTCGGTATATCCCAGTAAAAATTGTGCTCAATCAACCGACTGGTGATAGGAAGTGTTTAATGCTTCCAGCAGTGATGGAGAAATAGACAGATAGATCTGGCTTCCACGCCAGACAGCTATAGTTTTCATAAAGGTTATAATATAGTGTCAATACGCTAAGGTGTAATGTAGACAGTGTTTGTATTTTCCTTAACAAGGATGATGGTTCTCAATTGGCCATGTTGGTACAAGAGAAGTTTCAGATGGATTTGAAAGTAAGTAGTGCTTGTATACTTGTAATTCTTACACTCCATCAAAATATCAGGATTAGTTGTTGCCTCTTTCTCCTATTCAACTTTGTATCATGTATGCTAGGTCTCTTTAACATAAGAGAGGCTCTTCCATGCATGATTTTATTATGGGATTGGGAGTTCTATGGCTGGAGCTTGGAACATTTTTTAAGAAATGACAATGGCATTGTTGCCTTCATGTGCCAAGTTTAAATGATATGTTAATGAGCACAGCTAACTGAGGGAAGTGATGCCTTTGGGATTTTAGAACAACGGGGTTCTCATTAGGAAGTTGTTCCCCTTCGTCATGGCTCATCCCCATTACCACTTACCACAAATAATACTCATCCGCAGGAGTATACCCAATTTTGAAATATTAAAAAAAAAAAAAAATTCCCTGCCGTCGCTTAAGCGACAGTTCTTGATGTCGAAAATCTGACGGTTAATCTCTATATCCGTCGCTTAAGCAATGGCTGTCAAGCTCTTAAGCAGTATTTTTAAAAAAAAATTTGAATAACCGTCACTTATCCGACGGACCTGCTGTCGCTTAACCGACGGCATGAAGGTTATTTTCTTAAAAATTTTCACTACCATCGAAAAAAGGCTGTCGCTTAATCGACGCTTTACATTTAACCGATGGTAAACTTAGGTGTCTCTTAACCGACAGTTTCGAAAGATGTCGGATAACCGAAGACAAGTTTCTGACGCTTAAAAAAAATCAATAGTGTCGTACATGCGACAGGGAAGGGTCGAAAATCCGACAATACTGTCATCGGATTTTTGGTCGAAAGAATTATAAGGAGAGGAAGGGCTTTACAAAGAAAGACTTCCAAAGCTGTAAGGGGAGCTACATCAGGTATTTCTAGAGGTATTTTTGCTGTTGTACCAAATAAGCCTCCTTTTCAATCTTCTTATACTAAAGCATCCAGTTCTTAGAAGTTTAGATCTACCACAAATACTTTCTTAGCTACCACCCACAACAATAGTATCTTCTTTTGCCCTTTCCATACCCACATCCAATATGGCTGCCAATCTGACCAAGATGGAAAGGATCCTCATTTCCAGATATGCCCCTCTAAATTTTCCTAACCCCCTTTCTACTATGCCTACTGGAGATTATCTAAAATATATGCCTAAGTTTACTAGGGAAGGATATTTCACAGCTAAGGAGCATATAGAGGCATTCTACAGTTATGCTGAGAATATAAACATTGAACAAAAGGATGTGTTGAATAGGGTTTTTGTGCAGAGTCTAGATGGTTAGGCCAAGAAATGGTTCAAAGAATTACCTGCTGGATCAATTGCTCGCATTGAAGCCCTAGATAACATATTTTTGAAGCATTGGGGAGAAAGAAGAGACCACCTTTACTATATCACTGAATTTAGCAATTTGAGGAGAGAGAATGGTGAGTCTGTTTCCAATTTCACAAAAATATTTAACAAAATGTTCAGCAAGATCCCTGCTGAGATCAAGCCAACTACCACTTCATCCAAAATCACTTATGCCAATGCCTTTGATTCTGAGTTCTGTCTTCTTCTCAGAGAAACAAGATCTGCTTCTTTGTCACTCATGCAAGATGCTGCTATTGAAGTTGAGTCTAATATCATTGCATCTCAGAAGGTTAAGGGAAAAATGGACAGGAAGAAGCAATCCTCAGATCCTTTATGGGTTTCTTCATTAGAGAATAAAATGAAGAAAATGGACAAAATGTTGGACAGTTTAACAGCTGAAATGTCTAGACTTAAAGACCGAGGGAAAATACCTATGAGAGGTAAAGGGCCAAATGATTTTGCTCCCAGAAACCATAATTTTGTCCGTTACAGAAGAATCAACCCACTAGCTCAGATGCTTTAAAGGGATAGGAATCAAGCTGAGGATCAAAGAAACAAAGCTCCTTTCCAAAATGTTGTGCTAGAAGAAGAACAAGAGTTTTCTCAGGAAGGATGGGAGGTAGAAGACAATATCAACTGCATGGAAGATGAAGTTGATCTCTGTTTCTGGACACAATCAGATTATGAGGAATCCCTCATGAATGATAAGATCACTAAAGAATCCTTATATAAGGTAGATGATCAAGAAGATTATAATTTGAGATCCAGGATTGTTGCTCCCGGAAAGAAGAATCCTGCCCTTACAAAGAAATCAGCTTCTCCTATTAGAAATATTGCTTCCCCTCCAAAACAACAACAAAAACCATTGCATCCATCTGTCCATGATCAAATCCAGCTCAAGGATCCACCATAAGAGGTAAAAAATTCTGAAAAATTATCCTATTCTTTAAATCTTGAATCAGAAATTCAGAAATTAAAAATCCCTTTTCCCTTGACAGAGCTTATGAAGAATGATTCCTTCAAGTCATCCATACTAAAATATCTTTAAGCAAGGACACCCATAGATGCTGACTTTGTGAACTTGCAAGATGATAAGCCCATAGTAATCCTAGGTCCTAGGGTTGAAGAGCTGGATGAGTCTTGTCCACCCTTCTATATATCCATGAACATCCATGACAAGATCCTTCACAACTGTTTTCTTGACTCAGGAGCATCCCACAACCTAATGCCAAAAGCAGTGATGGATGAGCTTGGCCTAAACATTACAAAACCATACCATGATTTTTTCTCTTTTGACTCTAGGAAGGTCAAATTCCTAGGCCTCATAAAATACCTTGTCATAAACCTCTCCTAGCTGCCTTCAAAAAGCACAGTGATGTACATAGTAGTGGCTGACATCCCCCCTAAGTTTGGCCTCCTCTTGTCTCACTCATGGATTAAAGGGATAGGTGGTACCCTACAGATGGATCTTACATATGATATAATCCCAATGTTTGGAGGAGAGACCAAGAGACTCTATAGGGAAAATCAGTTTACCTACATCATCAGTAATGCCAAGAATTCTATAAATCATCCCATCTATGTAGTAGACACAAACTTTGGGGCATGCATTCTGCAAATAGATGATTCTCAGCCAATACCTATACAACTCAAAAATCCTACCTATCAACCACCTGAGGAAGTAACCACCTCTGTTTGGAGCATGTTTTTTTATTTGGACAGTACTCAAGCCTCAGCAGGTGCAGGTGTAGTCCTAATTTCTCCTTCAAAGGAGACTATCCATTTGTCTTATAAGCTTGATTTTAAGACTACTAACAACATAGCAGATTATGAGGCATTGTTTTTGGGAGTGAAGGCTGCCAAGGAAATGGAAATCATGTGCTTGAAGATCTTTGGAGATGCAGATCTCATCATACAGCAGGTGAACAATACTTTTCAAGCAAAGAATGTCAGGATGAAGGCATAGAAAGATTAGGTATGGAAAATCAGGGACTCTTTCATGTTTTTTGAACTCTTGTATATACCTAGAGCTATGAACCATCTAGCTGATTCCTTTTCTGTCTCTGCAAGTATGTTCATTCCCTGTTTGCCTCCTAAGCTGAGCTATGAGATCCAAGTTAAGTACAGGCCATCCCTCCCTGATAATGTGAAATTTTGGAAAGTTTTTGTAAAATGATGATGAACTCAGTAAATTCCTCCAAGTCGTAGATGAATTTTTTGATATGCATATTGATCAAGAAAACCTAAATATCGAAGAATCTCAGAAGCCCAAATTAAAAGATAAAATAGGTAAACAAAATATTGTTCAGTTTCCTAGCAATTATATACCTCGAGGTCTAGTACCCCTTGAAGAGCCTTTTTATCATAATGATGTCCCCTTTAAACCTGTGAAAAGGGAGAAAAACGCTGATGTCCATGGGAACAACATAGGTAGCCAAAGTCCTCCAAAATTCATAAATTTTTCCTCTGAGTTCACTGCTGATTAGAAGTCAGAACTTTATAGTCTTATGAAAGAGTTTGCTGATATATTTGCTTCGGAATACAGTGATCTAAAAAACTATGACACAAATGTCATCCAAAATAGGATTCCCCTAGAGAAGGACACCATCCCTTTCAAACAAAATCTAAGACCTATTAGTCCCCTCCTACTGCCTGTGATTGAGAAAGAAATAAAAAAGCTCCTTAAGGCTAAAATTATAATCCCACTGAGATATTCCAAATGGATTGCAAACTTAGTGATAATGAGGAAGAAAAATGGGGAGATTAGGTTATGCATTGATTTCAGAAACCTAAACAAATGATCCAATAAAGACAACTAACCCTTACCCAAGATGGAGCATCTATTGCAAAGAGTCTTAGGAGCTAGTGTCATGTCATTCCTAGATAGTTTCTCTGGATACAATCAAGTTTTTGTACACCCTGATGATTAAGAGAAAACTACATTTAACACTCCTTGGGGTACTTTCATGTATGCCAAGATTCCATTTGGGTTAATGAATGTTGGGGCCACCTTTCAGAGAGCCATGGACATAGCTTTTGTGGGGTTAAAGGACCAGTTTGTTCTCATATACCTTGATGACCTCGTCGTTTACTCCAATAACCATGAAGAACATTTGCAGCACTTAAGGAAGGTGTTTCTAAAATGTAGATAGTTTGGGATATCTCTGAACCCAAAAAAGTCTCAATTTGCTCTCGGAGAGGGCAAACTCCTGGGTCACATAGTTTCAATAGAAGGTGTGAAGATTGATCCTATTTGAGTTGATGCAATCCAGAAGTTGTCCATACCTAGGTCAAAAAAGGATATTCAGTCATTCCTAGGTAAGATAAATTTTGTCAGGAGGTTTATCCCAAACTTTTCTGAGTTAGTAAAACACATAACCTCTATGTTGAGGAAGGAAGCTAAAATCAAATCGAAAGAACCTACAAGAAACTCCTTTGAAGCCATTAAGAAGGCTAGCATGGAAGCTCCCACTGTAATTAGTCCAGACTATACCAAGGGCTTCTACATTTTCTCCTTTGCTTCCTATGACATAGTGGTAGTAGTTTTGTTACAGAAAGATGATGAAGGCCTTGATCACCCCATTTCTTTTTTTAGTAAGACATTGAGGGATGCTGAATTGAAGTATTATCCTATCAAGAAACAGGTCTATGCTTTCATTAATTCACTGAAAACCTTCAGGATTTACATTCTACATACAAAGGTCGTTGCCTATGTCCTTTCAGCTGCTATGAAGGATGTATTGACCCAGCCTGACATTGATGGAAATAGAGCCAAATGGATTTTCAAGCTTATTGATTTTGACATAGAAGTAAAGCCCACCAAGATAGTGAAAGGTCAAGGCCTAGCTAAGCTCATGGCTGAAGAAAATTATGATCTATTGAGAATGAATTTCATTGGTATAAGTTCAGCAAACCCGCAGATAGAGGTAGCAATAGAGGAGCAGCATGATAGCCAGCAGGTGGCTGAGAACTTGTATTCATGTGATTGGTACTCAGGTATTATTCATTTTTTGCAGAATTTAGAAGTTTCCCCTGAGCTTAGCCTAACTCAAGCACGACATCTTAAGATTAAGTATGTTAAATTTTGTATAATTGATAAGCTGTTGTATTGGAAAGATCCTTCCAGAGTTTTGCTGAGATGGTTAGATAAAGAAGAGTCAGTTCAGGTCATACATCACTTTCATTCAAGAACATGTGGGGGGCAGCATTATTGGAAGACTACAACCCACAATATTCTGAGGGCTAGGTACTATTGGCCTGTTCTTTTCTCTGATGTGTGCACCTTTGTAAAATCCTATGACAAATTCCAAAGATTCATAGGAAAATAACAGCTTAGATATTTTCCCCTTAGACCTATTGTAGTGAATGGCCCTTTCCAGCAGTGGGGTCTTGATTTCATAGGTGAGATTAATCCTTCATCAAGTGGTCAGCACAAGTGGATCCTATTAGCCACTGATTATTTCACCAAGTGGATAGAGGTAGTCCCCACAAGGAATGCCACTCATGAAGTAATCATGATGTTTTTATATGAGAACATCTTTATCATATTTGGCTGCCCAGTAAGGCTAGTGACTGAAAATTCACCAGCTTTTAAAGTCGGGGCATTGGTTAACATGTGTGATTCAATGGGAATTCAATTGATGCATTCTACTTCCTATTACCCTTAAGGCAATGGCCTTGCTAAGTCATCCAATAAGAGCCTAGTTAGAATCATCATAAACTATTGGAGAATAATCAGAAGAGCTGGGATTCTAAGCTAAAGTTTTCTCTATGGGATAACAGAGTGACCAACCAAAAATCCATAGGGACTTCTCCTTTCAAGTTGGTTTATGGTACTGAGGACATTTTGCCCATTCAACTAGTTCTACTAGTAGAAAATTTCTTTCAGGAGGAACAAGATGAACCAAATGACATGGTAAGAAGGATGCTTGATTTGGTTGAGCTGCAGCAAGTCAGGGAACAGTTGGTGGAGAAGTCAGAAGCTCACCAAAAAAAGATAAAAAGTATTTTTGACAAGAAGGCAAAGGTGGATAATTTTTAGGTTGGAGACTGGGTTCTGAAATAGGATGCTATTAGGCAGGACAAGGGAAAGCATGGTAAATTTGATTCTCTGTGGATAGGCCCTTTTGTGATAGCTTAGGTGCAACAGAAAAACACTTTCAAAATGCAAAATATGGAAGGAAAGAAGGTGTTTGATGGCCCAGTCAATGGGAAATTTTTGAAACTCTATTTCATCTAAGGCTTCAAATCCTTGTCATTGTAAAATATCATTTTTATTTTTGTTTTAGCAAAATAACTCCATTCCAAATGGAACAGTAGAAGAAAGGTTTAGTCTTTGTTTTTCAGGAAAGGCATTTGGTCTGTGGTTCTTGGGACCTCACATAAAGGTTCCCATCCTCGAGTAGGATCCAGATGTTATCTCCTAAATAAATTAGTCTTCAATAGGTCAGACTCACAAAATTTATTTTTTGCATAGTGATGAATATTTCAGGGCACATTATGAAATATTTTTCTGTTTAATAAAGTTTGGAATGCCTTGTACTCTGTTTTTTCCATAAAAATCAAAGTTTACCTTTTGGTGGCTTAGGCAAACATATCAACTGTTCATTAGCCATCGAAAATCCCATATTTTGGCAGCTTAAAAATTGTATTGATGATTACCTTAGCCACCGAGTGATCAAAAAGGGGAAAACGGTTGGTGCATCCATCACAATTAGTCACCATTAGCATGAAGAGCACCACTACCAAGACATTAACCACCGAAAATACAGGACCTACAATAAATCATGAGTTGGTAAAGAAGGGGTCATTATAAAACCGAAGTGATTGATAAAAAACCCAAACCCTCACTACTCTCCACCTATCCCTTGACTATAATCGAACCACCACAAAGCATTGATTTCTAGTTTGAATGATTACATCATTGGCTAGCTCACGGTTCTCATCATAATTTACTGTCACCTTGCTCAAATCCCAATTCCCAATCACCCCCCTCAAAATTAGCACCCTCTCCTCAATTCATTCCACATTTCCTCCATGCGTCTTCACTAAACCAAGCCCTCCCTGAATCTAGCACTCTAATCTCCTTCCCTAGGGTTTGAATTTTAATTTTTGTAGGTACAAGAGAGCAATCCAGAAAATGAAGAAAGGAGGAGGACCAGCCCTAAGACAGGAATTGGGTGACATTGGGTACCTTGAATCACACCCAGAGGTATGCCAACTTTTCAAAGACTTAGGCTGCTACAGGTTTTGCGAAAAAATTTAGGGATACTACTAGCAAGTGGCAGAAGCCTTTGCTCTCTCCTTTGATGGCTCAAAGGCATTGATTGGTAGAGAAGAGCTCCAAGTGGATGAGGCTCTGATAGCACAAGTAACAAAGCTCCCAAGTAATGGGGAAAACTAGTTCAAAACCACTATCACAAAGAATGTGGAATTTAGGTCTTACTTGAATCCTGAGCATAAGAACATTGTATGGAAGAATAGCATCCCTTCATCCTGGCTTGTGGAGAAATGGCAATATTTGTTGAAAGAAATTCTAGTATATATAACTTGTGAGGGCAGGTATAATAGGGTAATGATATACCATTTCAAGTTAATAGACCATTTCACTGGCAGGAGCCCACTGAACCTACCTTTCTACCTACACAAGAGCCTGACCAAAATGGCCCATCATGTTAAAGCCCAACCCACCAATATTGCAGGTAGGCTATCCCATCATGGCCTGATCAAGATAATTGTCCTTGAATTGCTACAGAGAAGGAACATATCCTAGACCTACTTCCTATTTTTGAATGAGTCTGAGATAGAATTGCAGCCAGAAGACAAAATGAAGTCTTCTTCAAAGAAGTCCTCCACTCCCAGGAGTGGTAAGAGGAAGAGGAGGGCCATCTCTCCAATTGCAATGGATCAGGCCTCTCCATCTCCTAAGACCAACAAATCCAAGAGGAATCTAGATTTCAGTGAAAAAGTAAAGGAGATTTCAGCACCAAGCAAAAATATCCTCAACCTACCTTATTGAGACTCTGAGGATGAAGCTGGACAAGGAACTAACCTAGAAGATCAGGTTACAATAGGGAAAGAGGATTTTCCATCACCTACACCAAGGGAGGATCAAGATGAACCAGTGGCATAGGATTCCTCTAGTAAACCTAGTTCCCACAAAATCAATCAGCTACTGAGGCAGGTGTATGAGCTAGAAGTCTTGGGCAGAGAAATCAAAAGAACCAATGAGAGGTTAACTAGGAGGAATGTTGATCCAAACACCTCATGGATGATTTATAAGGTTGAAAAATAATTAAAGGCACCATTTTTTTGGCTTTGCTTCAGTTTTGAAGGTGCCAGCGAGGTGAATTAGGTCACAAACCCTACCTACTCTGACAAAGCGTGACTTGTTTTCTAGATGGCAAGTTTGAGTTCTACTTCACTGTCCACTTCAACTATTAAAGAGTTCGAGGAGTAGGAAGGTTTTGGAGTAAGGTAGATTGGAAGTTAAGACAGTGTTAAGATAGTGTTTAAGGTAGATTGGCAGAAAATGGCCAAAATTTTGGATAGTTTAACAGCTGAAATGTGTAGATTTAAAGACTGAGGGCAAAGACCTGTGAGAGGTAAAGGGCCAAATGATTTTGCTCCTAGAAACCCTAATTTTGTCCCTTATAGAATAAATAACCCACCAGCTTAGATCCTTCAAAGGGATAGGAATCAAGCCAAGGATCAAATAATCAGAACTCCTTTCCAAAATGTTGTGCTAGAAGAAGAACAAGAGTTTGCTCAGGAATAAGGGGAGGCAGAAGACAATATCAACTGCATTGAAGATGAAGTTGATTTCTCTTTCTTGACATAATCAGATTATGAGGAATCCCTCATGAATGAGAATATCATTGAAGAATCCTCATATAAGGCAAATGATCAAGAAGGTTATAATTTGAGATCTATGATTATTGCTCCCAAAAAGAAGAATCATGCCCCTGTAAAGTAGTCAGCTTCTCCTGTTAGAAGGATTGCTACTCCTACAAAAAAGATTGCTGCCCCTCTAAAACAACAACAAAATCCATTGCAACTATCTGTTCATGATCAAATCCAGCTCAAGGATCCACCACAAGAGGTAAGCCTACTTATGACAAATTATCCTAATCTTTCAATCTTGAATCAGAAATTCAGAAATTAAAAATCCATTTTCCCTTGATAGAGCTTATGAAGAATGATTCCTTCAAATCATCCATATTGAAATCACTTCAACCAAGGACACCCATAGATGCTGAATTTGTGAACTTGCAAGATGATAAGCCCACAGTAATCCTAGGTCCTATGGTTGAATATCTGGATGAGTCTTGTCCACCCTTCTATATATCCCTGAACATCCATGACAAGATCCTTCACAACTGTTTGCTTGACTCAGGAGCATCCCACAACCTAATGCCGAAAGCATTGATGGATGAGCTTGGCATAAACATTACAAAACCCTACTATGATCTTTTCTCTTTTGACTCTAGGAAGGTCAAATGCCTAGGCCTCATAAAATACCTTGTCATAAACCTCTCCCAGCTGCCTTCAGAAAGCATAGTGATGGACATAGTAGTGGCTGACATCCCCCCTAAATTTTTCCTCCTCTTGTCTTGCTCATGGAGTAAAAGGATAGGTGGTACCCTACAGATGGATCTTACATATGATACAATCCCAATGTTTGGAGGAGAGACCAAGAGATTCTATAGGCAAAATCAGTTTACCTACATCATCAGTAATGCCAAAAATTCTATAAATCATCCCATCTATGCAGTAGACACAGAATTTGGGGCATGCATTCTGTAAATAGATGATTCTCAGCCAGTACCTATATAGCTCACAAATCCTACCTATCAGCCTCATGAGGAAGTAACCACCTTTGTTTGGAGCATGTTTTTTGATGGGGCTAGTACTCAATCCTCAACAAGTGCAGGTGTAGTCCTGATTTCTCCTTCAAATGAGACTATCCATTTGTCTTATAAGCATGATTTTAAGACTACTAACAACATAGCAGAGTATGAGGAATTGCTATTGGGAGTGAAGGCTGCCAAGGAAATGGGAATCATGTGCCTAAAGATCTTTGGAGTTGCAGACCTCATCATACAACAGGTCAATAATACTTTTCAAGCCAAGAATGTCAAGTTGAAGGCATACAGAGATGAGGCATGGAAACTTGGGGACTCTTTCATGTTTTTTGAACTCTCCTATATACCTAGAGCTATGAACCATCCAACTGATTCCCTTGTTGTCTCTGCAAGTATGTTCATTCCTCCTTTTCCTCCTAACCTGAGCTATGAAATCCAAGTTAAGTACTTGCGATCCCTCCTTGATAATGTGAAATTTTGGAAAGTCTTTGAAAATGATGATTAACTCAGTAAATTCCTCCAGGTCATAGATGAATTTTCTGATATGCATATTGATCAAGAAAACCTAAATATGGAAGAATATCAGAGGCCCAAATTAAAAGATAAAATAGGTAAATAGAATATTGTTCAGTTGCCTAGCAATTATCTACCTCGGGGTCTAGTACCCCTTGAAGAGGTTTTTGATCATAATGTTGTCCCCTTTAAACCTGTGAAAAGGGAGAAAAACCCTGTTGTCCATGGGCACAACATAGGTAGCCAAAGTCATCCAAAATTCATAAATTTGTCTTCTGAGTTGACTGCTGATCATAAGTCAGAACTTTGCAGTCTTATGAAAGAGTTTGCTGATATATTTGCTTGGGAATACAGTGATATGAAAACCTATGGCACAAATGTAATCCAACATAGGATTCCCCTAGAGAAGGACACCATCCCTTTCAAACAAAAGCTAAGACCTATCCGTCCCCTCCTACTTCCCGTGATTGAGAAAGAAATAAAAAATCTCCTTAAGGCTAAAATCATAATCCCACTGAGATATTCCACATGGATTACAAACTTAGTGATAGTGAGGAAGAAAAATGGGGAGATCAGGTTATGCATTGATTTCAGAAACCTAAACAAATGGTTCAAGAAAGACAACTACCCCTTACCCAATATGGAGCATCTATTGCAAAGAGTCTCAAGAGCTAGTGTCATGTCATTCCTAGATGGTTTCTCTGGCTACAATCAAGTTTCTGCACACCCTGATGATCAAGAGAAAACTACATTTACCACTCCTCGGGGTAATTTCATGTATGCCAAGATGCCATTTGGGCTAATGAATGATGGGGTTACCTTTCAAAGAGCCATGGACATAGCTTTTCTGGGGTTAAAGGACAATTTTTTTCTCATATACCTTGATGACCTCACTATTTACTCCAACAGCCATGAAGAACATTTGTCTTGTTTTTTGACCACATCATCCTCCTTCCTTTTATCCATACAAAAGCATGAATGAGTTGCCTTTCCACCACAAATTATCTTTCCCACTTTCTTTATCTAATTCGTGAGGATCTTCATGGATTTAGAAAGTCCTTTTTTCACCTATGGGGGATTTGACTTGTTTTAGTAAGCCTGCTTTTTGACCAATTCAAATAGCAACCTAGTGCTTTTGAATCTCTCATCTAATTATATATTTGAGCAGACTATTACTTTATATGGTTGGCTAATGTACACTTATTCAATAAAATATTAATTTATGCTCCAATTTCAGTCTTCTTTTGTGTGAATTTTGCATGTTTGATTAGCAATTTTGTGAGTGTAATTGATCTATATCTTGGGTTCAATTTCCAAATGGTATCAGAGCCTTTATATATCAATTTGTCTCCTTCCAAATTGTTATTGCAGGTTCAACATCACTGACTGGGAGCGCATTCTGCTGACTGAAAGGCACAGGAGCTGAGATATGGACCAATCTCAAAGGATCATATTGACTCCATTCAATTTATTCAAATGGAAAGCTGAGATGGAGATATTTTTGAGAGATAAATTTCTCTACAGGGTTACCATGGATACTGAGGCAGAGCCCAATGCAGCTGTAGAGAAAATCAAATGGCACAACAGGAGGGATGAGGCCTATGGTCTTTTGTGTCTGAGTATTTCAATAGACCTCCTCTTTCATCTTGATTCATTGACATATACTAATGAGGTGTGGGATAAGATTGAAGATATTTTTGGAAATGTAGATGAGATGAGAGGACATCAAATCAAGAATGAATTTATCTCCTTGAATCCCAATAGCATTGAATCATTGCAACTCTATTTTACTAAGTTTAAGGCCCTTGTTTTGCAGATAAAACAATGTGGGATTGAAAAGAAGGAGCAACTAGTTTTGACCATTCTCTCAAAGCTTGGTCCTGACTATTTAGTGTTTGTTTTGACCTTCTATGCCAATAAATTGATAGCCTGGAAGATGCCTAAGCTTGTTGAGTTCATGGAATTTCTCACTTAGGAGCAAGATAAATTTGTGATGATGGGCACCATCAAACCTTCCAAAGACCAAGGTTTGTTTGCTGGAGATTCAAAGGTGGATTCAAAAATAAAGAAAAAATCTAAAAATCCACCTAAGCAAAAGAGAGACAAGGAAAAGTCTCAAGAGGATTCCTCAGGCTCCAATAAGAACCCCTAGAAGAAGAAGAACAAAGAAGAAATGAGCAAGTGTGCATACTCAAGTAAGGGCTATCATCGTGAGAGATCTTGTATGAAAAAGTAGATAGACATATTGACCCAAATCCTAGAGAAGAACAACATCTCCCTTCCTGATTGCTCAAAGAAGAGGGAAGGAGGATCAAATTCAGAAGACAAGGAGAGAGTACATGCCTTGGTTGCTGGCACTTCAAGCTCACCTAGTTTCATCATTGATTCTGAAGCTTCTAGACATATGGTTTCAACAAAAGAGATCTTCTCTTCTCTTGACATGTCAAAAGGTCCACCAATAGTTTTGGGAGATAACTCTCTGACTGACAGTATGGGGAAGGGTAGGATTGATCTTGACCATGGTAATTTCAATAATGTGTTGTATGTTCCAGGTCTTTCCTCTAATCTCTTGTCAGTGTATCAGATGAATCACATTGGGTCTACAAAGAAAGTCATCTTATCCCCCAATGAAGTTGAAATCACTAAGATTTATAATGATAAATTCATAACAAAAGGTGTTGTTGATCACACTTCGAAGGTATACAATTTTTCCCATTTTCTACCCTACTCAAACCCCTCTACTCTTGTTACTCATGATAATGAATCAAGCAAGCTTTGGCATGAAATATTTGGCCATCTTAACTACAAGTATCTTTTTGATTTGAGTGAAGAATACATGGTCATACGGTTACCAAAGATCAAGTTTTCTAAGGGAGTCTGTCAAGGTTGTATCCTAGGAAAACACCCAAAGCACAAGTATGAGAGAGCTAGTCATGAGAGAACCTCTACACCTCTTGAGTTGATCCACAATGACATTTCTAGACCATTCCCTCATATTTCCATGATTTAAGCCAAATATGAACTCACCTTCATAGATTACTTTTCCAGGTATTGTTGGGTTCACTTCCTAAAGCATAAGTCTGAAGTTTTTGACCTCTTCAAAGTCTTCAGAGCCTAGGCTGAAAATCAGTCTGGGAGGAAACTCAAGATCCTTAGATCTGAAAATGGTAGAGAGTATGTCAATTATGAGTTCATCTAGTATTGCAAAGATGCAGGTATCTAGATGCAGAATTCTATTCCTTACACACCACAACAAAATGGTGTTGTTGATAGAAAGAACAGATCACTAAAGGAGATGGCAACTTGTATGATGGAGGATAAAACTTTTCCACCAAAGTTTTGGGTCGAAGCTATAAACTGTGCATCCTATATCTAGAATAGGGTTCCACATAACCATCTTGATGGTATGAATCCTTTTGAAGCTTGGAGTGGGAACAAGCCAGATGTGACCCATTTCAAAAATTTTGGCTCAAAGGCTTGGGATCGAATTCAAACTGAAAAGACAAAGGATTTGCAACCCCAAAGCCAAGAGGGCCTATTTGTTGATTATTTTGAAGATTCAAAAGGGTACAAGCTAATAAACTTGATAACTAACAAATATTTCATTGAAATAAGTGTTCAGCTCAAAGAAGAGCCTTTAGCACTAGTTGAAGTTGGAGAGTCCTCTTCACCACCACAACCATTGATTGTAAGTGAAGAGACTATTGAGTTTTATGATTATGATATGTATGATAATGATGAATTAATTACAGATCCTAACATCCCTGCAAGACCAAAGTGGGAAGCAAGGATCATTCATGCAGCTGGGGAACTAGTTGGAAATTCTAATGACACTAGGAGGACTAGATCTCAATTTGAGAGTGCCCTTTGTGTGAAATATCCACTCTTTGCTAAGAAGTGTTATTTGATGATATATTATAATCCAAAAACATATGAATGTGTAGCACATGATCCAATATGGAAAACAACCATGAAATAATATTTCAGTTCGCTCCAGAAGAACAACACATGGGAACTGGTTGATCTCCCCCCAGGGAGAAAGCTAGTGAAGTGTAAGTGGGTCTTCAAAACTAAGTTGGCTGCTGATGTTTCACCTTTTAAATATAAGGTAGGATTGGTAGACATTGGATACTCTTAGGTACATGGTATTTACTACAATGAGACCTTTCCACCAGTGGCAAAGATGGACTCCATAAGGCTTGCTCTAGCCATTGCAGCTTCGAAGCAGTGGGAGGTACATCACATATTAGAGGAAATTTGGGGTCTAAAATGGGAATTATAAGAAAAAGTGCTAACAATAAGTTCTTGTGAGTTGGAATTCAAGAACCAATAGAATTCCAATAAAATGAGTCAACTATAATGGTTGAATTGACATATTTGTCATAAAAAAAACTATTTTTTTTGTTCGTATTTTTGACATATCTTGTTATGTTTTTACTCAAATTTTGATTGGGAGAGCTCATTGGATGCAGAATTTGATTTTGCATCCAATGATTACACAAACTGCATACTTTTGGTGGACCCTGCTACCCCAAAAACAAGAAATACTTGAAAAAGTGTGATGATGATGTCATCATCACACTTTTTCAGGTATTTCTTCTTTTTGGGGTAGCGGGGTCCACCAAAAGTATGCAGTGTGGCTACTAAAAGCTCTCCCGATAAAAATTTGATTAAAAACACAGGGATATATGTCGAAAATACGAACACAAAAATATTTTTTTCTTTTTTCCTCCAAAATTAATAAATATTATTTTATTATTTTAATTATTATTTTATTATTTTCCTTAGGAGGCCCATTTTAGACCTCAAAATTCCTCTAATGGGATGTAAAGTGTTCCTTTCTTAATGGAGATATGAATGAAGAGATTTATATGCAGCAACTAGAAGGTTTTGTATATAATCCATCTTTAGTGTGCAGGTTGAAGAAATCATTGTATGGGCTCAAGCAAGCCCCCAGGGATTGGTATGCCAAGATTGATGGCTTTATGATGTCACTGATTTTTGTTCAATTGAAGTATAATATTAATTTCTATTTGAAGTTGATTCATGGTTATTTAATGATTATTTTTCTCTATGTGGATGACCTACTGATTACATGTAGTTCAAAGAAAGAGATTGCCTCCTTGAAGGATGCAATGAACCATGCCTTTTCTATGACAATTTTGGGATTGTTGAGACAATTCTTGGGTCTCAAAATTGCTTAATACCAACATGGAATAAAGTTTCATCATTCAAAGTATGCTTCATATTTTCTCACCAAGTTCAACATTAAAGATTGCAAGCCAAGCAAGACTCCATTCCTTTCAGGAGTTAAGCTTGAAGAAGTAGGTTCTTCTCTTATGGTAAATAATACACTGTATAGGTGGTTGATTGGGTGTTTGCTTTATCTTACACATAATCAACCTAAATTATATTATGCACTTAGTGTGGCTTCAAGATACATGGATCAGACTCATGAGATCCATTGGAGAGAATACAAGAGGATCCTAAACTTTGTTCAGGGAACAAGGACTCATGGGATTTTCTACAAAGAAAAATCTGACTTAGAGCTAGTTGGATTTACTGACAGTGATTGGGTAGGTGACAACACATATAAAAATTCTACCTTAGGACATGTGTTCATGCTTGCATAAGGACCAATCATCTGGTCAAGTAAGAAGCATAGTGCCATAACACTCTCATCTATAGAGGCATAGTATAGAGGAGTTGCAAATGCAACTACTCAATGTTTATGGTTGCAGGGGATACTTGGAGAATGTGGTTTTGAATCAGAGTTTTCAATAGTCATATATTGTGACAATAAAAGCACCATTCAAATATCAATTGATCTAATTCAAAGACAAAGAACCAAGCACATTGAGATCCATATGCTCTATATCAGGGATCTTGTGCATGATGGTACCATTGCTCTACTCTATCGTGCATCTTCAGAACAAGTAGCAAACATTTTCACCAAATTATTCTGTGAGAAGACCTTCAGTAATCTAAAATCACTTCTGGGGATTTCTGATCATGTGGTAAGCAATTATTGATGACAATATTTCCAATTTTTTTTTCCTATCCATGTTTAAGGGAGTATTTTCCCACTGGGTTTTTACCTCTTTCCTTGGTTTTATGGACATGCAGTATGTAAAAGGGTGACTAAGACTTGTTTCTAGGACCTATAATTTTATGATATTTACTCATAAATTAAGGATTAAGGGGGGGTGTTATAATAATCAACCCAAAGTTACCCTTATTTGACATTAATTAAATCATTTTTGTCTTATTCCTAGAATCCTAGATTCCCTCTCTATGCTAGATGACTTCTACATGTTCCTAGAAGTCAATACTTGATAAAATGGGTCATGGACCACTTTGGAATCATCCTGGAAACATATTTAGCATGTCTACCTTATTCTTGGTTCCTTAAAGCGCATATCAGCTTTTTTTGAAAGTTGCCTTGCTTTACAACAATTTTAAGGCATAAAGGAAAAGGTAGTCTAGGGGAACTTGCCTTGTTTTTTTACCACATCATCCTCCTTCCTTTTATCCATAAAAAAACATGAATGAGTTGTATTTCCACCACATATTAGCTTTCCCACTTTATTTATCTTATTCGTGAGGATCTTCATGGATTTGGAAAGTCCTTTTCGCACCTATGGGGGATTTGACTTGTTTTAGTAAGCCTGCTTTTTGACCAATTCGAATAGAAACCTAGTGATTCTTAATCTCTCATGTAATTATATATTTGAGCAGCCTATTACTTCATATGGTTGGAAAATGTACACTTATTCAATACAGGATTAAGTTATGCTCCAATTTCAGCCTCCTTTTGTGTGAATTTTGCATGTTTGATTAGCAATTTTGTGAGTGTAATAGTTCTATCTCTTTGGTTCAATTTTGACAACATTGACCACACTATAGATGTGGATACATCATATCATATCGAATTTGTATCCACACTCATATATGTGCTCACATACACAAACACAGATATATATATATATATATATATATATATATATAACACAAATTAAATATATCTTAAGTCTATATGCATAGCGTTGAATATAACAATGAGTCATAATATTATGACGCTAATTAAAAATATCATAACTTAATTCCACTATGTATATGTATTTCCCCATTCAAAACAAGGTGATAACCCACCCTTTCCATCGCCATGTCCTCCATTGAACTCACACTGCTCAGGGAAACTGTCGAAATTTTTATGGTGGCACTCCCATGCATCATGATTTTTCTAGACCATTAAATAGAAGTTATTATTTTTCCATCCGAGGAAAGGGTGCATGTTCCTACCAAGGAGGCACATGCGCCATTTCCTTGGATGGAAACATAATAACTTCTATTTAATGGTATAGCAAAAATCACGATGCATGGGACTGCCACCATAAAACTTTCTACAGTTTCCCTGAGCAGTATGAGTTCAATGGAGGACATGGTGATGAAAAGGGTGGGTTATCACTTTTTTTTTAATGGGGCACTGCATTTGGAGGCACATGCACCCTTTTCTCAGATGGAAACATAATGACTTCTATTTAATGGTCTAGAGAAAATCATGATGCATGGGAGTGCCACCATAAAACTTTCGACAGTTTATCTGAGCAGTGTGAGTTCAATGGAGGACATGGTGATGGAAAGGGTGGGTTATCACCTTGTTTTGAATGGGACACTGCATATACATAATGGAATCAAGTTATGAGCTTGGTAACTAGCGTCATAATATTATGGCTCGTTGTTATATAGACTTAAGATATATTTAGTTTGTGTTTATATATATGTGTGTGTGTGTGTGTGTGCGTGCATATATGTATGTAGTTTTTTTATTTAAATAATGAGTGTGGATACAACGTCGAGATGATGTAGCCACATTTATAGTGTGGTCAATGTTTATAATAGAATTAACATGTATATATATACATGCATAATGACCTGCTTTGCATTTATGAGCATTAGTGGATTTATGTTTATGCATAGTGGTTTATATGTGTGAGAAAAATATCAATAGTCGGTCTTATGATGTAATTATATACTTAAAAGTAAAATAATATACTATGATGCATGTATATATGAACAGGATGAGCACAAGACATGGTGAAGGCAAGTGCCTTTTTTGGGATTCTTTCTAGGGATGTATAGTTGCATGAACATTGTTGATATAAAAAATTAAGTGTTAAGGATATGTTACAAAATAACATTGGAGCTTAAGTTTGGAACATTTTGACCTTGTGGACTCAGCTATGCCACTAAAAAGTTTAAATGAAACTGATAGACTATTATGTCTACAGGAAGAAAGATGAAGATAAGATTGCTAGGATAAGTTAGAAACCATAAGCATCTAGAAAAATGGGTGAGGTTGTTGCTGGAAATTCTCACCTCCTGCGGACAAGAGTTGTTTCCCTAGATCTGAATGGTACAGGTCTAGAACAAATGAGTGATAACAAGGATGGGGACTTCCCCTAGACTTTGTAGATATCTGGAATTAGTATTTGATTTGTTTTATAGTGTGATGTATCATCTTTCCATGGTGTTATATCTCCACATATGTACCTGCAATGAACACATCAACCGACAAGCATGATCAAAAGTACCAGAAACTGATCTACAGTTCTATATTCATGACTACGGAATCAAATAATAAAATGAGTGATTATAACGCAATACATTTTATGGGAAAGAAACCATCATTGCATTAAAATGAAGAAGAGAGATTACAACCATTTGACTTAGTGTTGTGATGCCTCCTCACATGCCGTGTCTCGTCCTCAAAGCTCCAAATTGCCTTCTCTATGCTCACCCTATATTTGGCCAGAATCTCAGTGCAACAACATAACTTTTCTCTTCCCTCCCATGGAGGATGATGATCCAGGTTTTATAGGCCTTGGGAGGATAGGGATGGTTGAGAAAGAGGTGGATAAGGTGGAAGGGATATCCTACTAGGGGGGATCTCGAGTCTAGGTGGTACACAAGAGTAGGGATGAGGGTGCCATGAATTCTTCCTTCGAGAAGCTTCACGAATATTCATATTTTCAATTTAAAAATCGAGCACCACTCTTTTACTATGGAGACAGAGCGTTACCAAGGTGGAACCGCTTATTGATCAAAGGATAAAGGCGGTGTCATTGCTCATTGTCAAGATAAAATAGGCATTAATGAATAGGGTAACGCTTATTGCATAAGTTACCAAGGTGGAACCGCTTATTGATCAAAGGATAAAGGCGGTGTCATTGCTCATTGTCAAGATAAAATAGGCATTAATGAATAGGGTAACGCTTATTGCATAAAATGCAGAGGCAGGGGGGGACTTGGATATGAAAAATAGGAGTCTCGGCCAATGTCCAACTTCACATTTTTGAAATTGAAGGCAATTTTTGATGTTTTGGGCCTCAACACATGATGGTGACGATATTAATGTGTAACATAATGCCCCCCAAAGCATGAGTATAGAGGGATACGAAAGGTGAGAGCTTTGCAAGAGCAAGTTACCACTTCGATGAAAGAAATTGCTTGATCGAAGATCATCATCAACCAGGATTCTGCAATACATCAGTATTTTTGACTCATATCCAAATGACTCCTCATCATGGATGGATAGCAATACAAGGTAGATCCATGAGAGAGATGAATATATATGGCTACTATATTACAATGTAGATCCATGCGAAGAAGACTAAAACTTGGACATAGCTACCAGACATACAATGTAGATCTATCTCAAATGGACGCAAATTTGAGCATAGGAATGACCATACAAATGTGGATCTATGCTAGGACTAATACAAAATACTCCATCGCAACCTGGGGAAAGCAATGAGTGCTTAACAGGTACCCAGGGTCTTCGTCTCGTCTTCCACAAAGTACGATTCTATCCATGTGATTACAATGTCTTGATTTCAAACATGGTAGAAACCACTTTATTTCCGGTCAATGATGAGAACCATTAACAAGTGTGAGGGAAATCACCATTAATGTCAATGATTCCAAAGGTACCCTAGTACAATCTCCTGAGTGTGAATATATGATCTGATGTCGAACACTCAGTTGAATATTTCGATCAAAGGTTAATGGTGTGAACCTATGTCGAGATAGAGAGAATATGTCATTGATGCATGCAAATCTCAAGGTAATAATTTGTTTCTAAGAATAATTCCTAGATGATGAGATGAATTCGACAGGAATAGTCTCCTTGAAGGAGGGCCATGATGAATCCCACATCGATGACACAAAACTCGGAACAAGGTTTTGGACGTAACCATAGGACTGACTCAAAGGTACTGACACAAAGGTTGTTTTGACTGCAGAGGTAAACTCTCAATACGACTTTCCTTTTCACATTGGGCAACACGATCGAAGACTTGGAAACATTGACTTGACCAGGTGGATAACAAGACATAATGCGACGGTAGATGATAGATTCTTTGAAAGACTCAAAGGAGTGACATGATTCATGAAAGTGGATCAACTTGGAAGCAAGATGAAAACCCGTTTGACTGAATGAAATGCAGACAAGTGCCATGTTTAAAGGTGACTACTAATTGTCATTATTTGAAAAACGAGATAGTTCCCTTCCCTTAATCTCCCCACCATGATTGATGAGTGCCTCTTTTTCATTTTTACAATTTCAAAGAGGGTAACAAACACTAGTTGTAGCTTATCCTGAGATAATTCCATTCTCATATGTTTCGTGAACCTGAGAAAGAAGGGGTTCGTTCTCAAAAGACGGTCTCTCAGTGTTTAATTTAACGAGTCCATTGAAAGTTAACTCGGTATCGTTCATGTTTAACGAGTCTGAACAAAAACGGAAGAGGACTTCAAAGGGTCATTTTTTGTATGATTTAGTCCCTAGGGCCCGAAAAAGTATAAAATAATGCCCCAGAGAACTCTTCAAGTCATGATTGGTTGGAGTATTTCT
>LPNX010744088.1:390084-395084 GCA_001517045.1 Pseudotsuga menziesii | reverse complement strand
GGGTGGCAGTCTGGCCATCCTTTGCATATGTAGGCATTTTCTCAGCCCATTTTGTAAAATAATCAACGACTACGACGATGTAACCATGCCCCCCGGTTGAGGTAGGCTTATAATGCATAAAATCTATCCCCCATTTGGAGAAAGGGCTAACCACAATGACGGGGTGTAAAGGAGTAGGGTGGGTGCTCTTTTTTAGATAAAAAAGGTGACAAGGTGGGAACTTTTTAACAGCCTCATGACAATCTTTGAAGATTGAGGGAAAAAAATACCTAGCGCGAAGGATTTTATGAGTTGTAGCCATCCCAGAAAGATGACCGCCACATGCTCCAGAGTGGTAATAATTTAGAACTTATTCAACCTCTTCATGTGTAAGGCATCATCAAAGAACAGAGTCAATACCATGACGGTATAACGTGTCATTTAAAATGAGATAATATTTTGTGTGGTGACAGATGCGGCGGCGATCGTCATGAGACATGTTAGGTCGAAACCTTTAGGTTTGGAGATAGATAATGAGATATCCATATCATGGATCAATTGTACTAATCAGGAACAAAAATTAATCCAAGAATGAATCATCGGGCTTAGTTTCCATGAGAGCATAGGGAAGATCACACATTAACTTTGTGAAAAATAAGGACTTCTTGGAAGTAGCCTTAGTGAACTCAAGATCAAATTCTTATAGGATAATGATCCAATGGGAATACTTTCCCCCTAGTACTTGACAAGTCAAAATATAATACATAGGGTTTTGATCAGCAAGGATGGTTATGGTGCGTAGTAAAATGTAGTCATGAAATATTTGCATAGCAATGACCATGGCCAAAGCCAGCTTCTCCACATGTGAATAACAAGTTTTAGAGTTAAGAAGGGTCTTATTTAGATAGTAAATCACACTACTACATTTCGATCCAAAATCCGATGGTTACTTCCGACGGCGCGTGGATTTTTTCATTTAAACCTCCCAAAAATCACAAAGATATATTTTTTTTTGTAAATGTGGCCACACACGTCGGTTAAGCGACGGATATTGTCATAACCGACGGCGCGTTGGTCAAAAAAGGTCATCCAAAGAAAAGGCAAAAGTCTCATTCAAACAACCAAAAGTCTCATAGCGCGGAACTGTCGCTTAACCGACGGCACGTTAGTAAAAAAAAACCCAAAAGAGAGCGCGCGGGAACCATCCATTTTCTCACTGCTTCTGTTCTTCTTCTTTTCATTTTGATATGCGATGAACCTGCATTTGCATCCCACAGCACTCTCCCAGTGGAACAAAGGGTCGTGTTCATGTTAAGTCTCCAGTCAGATCGAGATCTCCCATTCAGGCCAGGTCTCCTGTTCGAGTACGATCTCTCAAGCGAGTGACATCCCCTAGGTCTCCTTCTCGGTTGCCCTCTCCTCGCTCCAAGCGGATGAGACAAACTCAGGAAGGCAAGGAATTTGATAGGGTTAAGGATAGAGAATATGACAGAAGAAGCAATGAGGACCATGACAGAAGCAGGCATAGAGATAAAGACAAGGGCTCAAGTAGAGATGGAACAAGGGAGACAAGAGGGCAAGACAAGTACCTGGATCCCTCTTCAATGTTACAACACTCATGGTAGATATCTCCAAATGATCACAGATAGAGACAGAAACATGGTTCTCAATCACCACCTCGTAGAAGTAGCGAGCATGGACCAGACAAGCCCAAAAATGCTAATGCTGGAGCTTATGATGAGGTATCTGGTATAAATACTCCTTTCTGTGCTTTAACTCTAAAACAAAGCAATGCTCACAGATAAGAACCATTGGTGTTTGCATTTTTTTCATACAAAAGATAACTCTGCCAGCATTGGAGCCCAGCAAACCTCCAGCATGAATCTCAAAATTTCCACATCTGTTGCAGCATAATAGGTTGACCTGCAGATTTCAAGTTTTATTGGCTTAGTGACTTGGAAAATCACTGCATCTAGAAGATCTTACCACAGTATAAAGATCCTTGTAAAACTTACTCAGATTTGCCAGTCTTTGCTTTAAATTGCTCTTGCATATGTCGAATGACATCATCACTCTTCTCCAAAGACTTTTCTTCCCCTCTCTTGCGAATTACTAGATTAAGTATACTATCTAAACCTAAAATCATGTTTCCATTAGTAGGCTGTTTACTTGGTAGAGTCAAAGTATCATCTTTCATATTGATCTCATTTTTTACTATGCGATCATATAGGGATCCAAGGTAAACTTCTGGTAAATCTTTTCCATTGTCTATTCCTCGATTGTTTCGCATAAAATCAGCTTTTGACATCTGAAACGCCAGAGGTTGTAAAAACAAAAAAGGAATCAACTAAAGCTTTAGACCAAATAAGATTACAAATAATTTTTTGCAAAATTTTGATAAAAGTAGACCGACAAACCTTGTTTTTGACCATCGGATTGTGTGCATCTGTGTTGAGCAATATCACCGAATAAGCAAGCACATAAGCAGTGTCTGCACTTGTAAATGCTTTTGGGTTGCATTTGGAATAGCATTCAGCAAATTTTTCCATGATACGGTCAATTTTTTGTGCCTCTCCAGGTAATCTGAAGCCTTGTAAAAACAAGCTGATTGCTTCATCAAATTCCATTCCTTCAAAGTTGAAAGAATCAACATATGCATGCATCACCCTCAGAGTAAAATCCTCCCTTTCTCCTAAATAATCCCCAATCATGGTTAAATCTAAGCTAGAAGTCTTTTTCAAGAATGTTGCTATATCCTCAGGAGAGTCCCCAACCTTTTTTGCATTGATAAGAAATTTGATACCCTTAGAACTATAAACAACAGAATAGAGACCAGACCAATTTAAACCCAGATCTTGAAGAACTTTGTGTTCTACAATACCCCAGTTATGAACCCCACTAAGGTCAATCAGTTGCTGAAAGAGATCAGCCATTCCATGCTCTTCTGTGACTCCCTCATTCAACATGAACGAGGATGACATTTTTCAAACCCTTCCTTGCACTAGAGGCATTTTCAGTTCCTATAACTGTCAATGGTTTCAATGCACTATGTTAATAGACATTTCTTCATCGATCAAGCGCGAGGGTTTGAAAATCTAGAATCAATGGTACAGTTTAAGGTTCTTAGTTATTTTTACATTCATTATCATGTTTGTTGATTATCTGTCTCTGATCGTGGCATCAATCTTCCTTTCTAAGTGTTTACTTGGTTGCTGAAGTCTATCTTGTCAATGGTTGTCTGTTGAATGGTCACAAGGAAGGTCATTCTGAGGGCACTTGTTCTACAGAATTTTGTTCAAAATTATGAATGTTTTGAATCTTGATGGCCTCTACCTGTTTTCCTTCATTCTTCTCCATCTTTCCTTTCTTTATTCTTTGTTCTGGACATGAGGTTGATGCCTGCAGCCTGAAGCTTAATTTGTGCTTCATATAATGCCCCTTCCAAACAACCTTAATACAGGGGGAATAATACACTATTTCAATTAGGGTGTCTGTGCCAAGATAGGGCTTTAAAGTTTAAACAGGTCCAGGATAGTTGGTTTGTGGCTATGGAGTTAGATTCCATTTGAAGACATTGATTAGGCAGGCCAAATTATTTTAAGGATTTGCTGATATTATGATGCACACTTTTGTGCAGCAAGCATTTAAGGGAGCCTTTAACTTGAGACAGAAAAGCACTTCATCTTTCATTTCTCCATTGACTACAAGGTCTGAGAGGGGTTCCATTGTCTGTTGAGGGAGTGTACACCCTCTCCACAAAGAAAATCACTACAACCCACAAAGGGTACAGTGTTTCTGTTTAGATGTGTTGTAATGCCAGAATCATGTTAAAGTTCTTTGTTTTAAGCATATATTTGATACTTATTGGATGAACAAGCTGCGTCATTAGTCTTTTCATTGTGCAAGATTGTGGAGTGTAATGCTTCTTACTTCACTTTGACCTATGTGCATTAAAGAAGGTTGAATTTCTGTAGCTAGATTATACTATATTCTAAATTATTGCTAGGTAGAACTTAATTGTTTTCCCCTGTTGAAGTTCATCATTATACATAGACATTTGCACACACAATGTGTAAGCATTTGTTTGACTTTTGTAGCTGCTAATGTCTTTGTTTCATTGGTATTCAGAGAATGTCAAGCATGGTCGAAGTGTGGATATCACAAGCAAATGCCAAACAGCGACGTGGCAGGGCAGGGCGTGTCAAGTCTGGAGTCTGCTTTTGTCTTTATACTAAGTATCGCTATGAGAAATTATTACGTCCTTTTCAGGTGTTGTACATTTTGTGGGACGAAGATTATGGTTAACGCTTTTCTCTTTTATTTTTGAGATCATTACTCCTTTTTTTTAATTTATAATGATGTATTTCTGCAAGATTTGCAAGCATGTATTGAATTAAAAGGCATGGTGTTTGCATTTGATCACAGGTTCCTGAGATGCTCCGTGTGCCATTAGTTGAATTGTGCTTGCAGATAAAATCTTTGTCTTTAGGAGATGTGGGCTCTGTTCTTGGAAAGGTTCGATCTGGTCATTACTCAATAATAATGCAATTAGATTGCAAAAGATAAATGCTTACTGACACATTAGATCATTCGTACCATGCATATTTGCTTCAGGAAAATATATCTTCTTGTCACTCTGAATATGTTACGTGGGTAATATCAATTTAGGAATTATTGTAGTTCTTATGTCAAGGCATGGATTGATATTTCTTTATATGCATGTGCTTGTGTTTCATATTGTTTTTATTTCTGCAGGCTATGGAACCTCCAAGAGAAGAATCTGTGCGCTATGCGATAGCTAGATTATATGAGGTAGCTATGCTATTTTGTGTTTTTCCATCCATGATAGAGGTTCTGCAATGGAAAGGAAAAAGTTGAAACGTAAAAGCAGAAAATATTCACAATGATTTTATGTTCACATTCTCTTTTTATTATTCCTTTTGTGAATAAGTAAATTATGGTCTACCTATGCTTATGGTGCCATAGAAGGATTCGGTAGTAGAATGTTTAATCGTATGATA
>LPNX010744088.1:365160-387805 GCA_001517045.1 Pseudotsuga menziesii | reverse complement strand
TTCAGTCAGCAGAATCTATTTGTATATATACTGTCTGTTTCAAAAAAACCCTTGAATTTTTCATGCAAATATAAATTCTTTTCAAGCTGGAGCAGAGTTGGTTGGTCATTGGAAACGGGACTTCTTTGGGGACAAATGGAAGGCAGGAGTATGTGAAACATAAGATGACTGACAGGCATCTCCTTATGAGAAAAATGTGTCTGAGAAACTATTTATGAGGCAACATATCCATTCCTCAAGTTTCAAGAATCTGACGAGTTTGGATTTATGAATGACCTTTCTGCTTGTGTTCTATGTTGTATAGCTCCTATTACGAGAGTGGCCTAATGTTCTAACTCTACTGGGAGGGTTAATATTTATCAAGACATTGATCATAACTGCCATTGGCCCTCGTGTTGGACTTTCCTTACAAGAAAGTGTACAGATAGGATTCCTTCTTTCACAAGGTGGAGAATTTGCTTTTGTGGTGTTTTCTCTGGCAAATAGGTGAGTAATCTAATATTTATTTTAGTCAACAATGTCTTGCATGCAGGAGCCATAATTGCAATCTTTTAATGTTGTATGTAATGCTATAAAGTTTGGAGCCATGACAATATTTTTCTTCACAGGCTTGGAGTCCTGCCCCTTGAGTTGAACATGCTTCTCATCATAGTTGTGGTTTTGTCAGTGGCTCTGACCCCCTTTCTCAATGAAATTGGCCACAAATCTATTGAGGCAATTGATTCAAGGTTTGAGACAAATGAAGTATGTGCCAGTCTACACGCTAATGCTTTGTTAATTATCTAGTTTGAGCATTTTATTTTACTAAGAGTGGGTGGGGTTTATTCAAGAAATGTGTTAGTGAAATAACATTTTTCATGCTACAGAAAATTACAGAACCAAGGAATTACGATGTTAGTGAAAGGTTACAGATTCATCCCTCTCTATTCTTCCCTCGCTCTGCATCATGGGTATTTCTTGTCACGCACGGGTATGGTCATAAGTCAAGCTAATGGGTCTGGTCAGAAGGAAGGATTCTATGTCTGGCTGGCTACCAAGGAGAGAAAGAACGATCTAGAAGAAGAGTATGTAAACTAATCCTCCCCTCGCTGTTCTCTTCATTACCAACCTCGCTAGATGATCTATGCTAATTGGTGTTGGCTATGATTACGGAGATTACCTACAGCTGCTGTCGAGATATAGAACGAACGATAAAAAAACCCAGTCATTCCCTTTCGCTGCTGTGGAGATATAGGAAGATACACAAAGTGATCTGCAGAGAGAGCAGAAAAGAAAAGAAATGGATTACCGCCAGTCATCTTGCCAAGCAGAGAAAGCCTTTTTGGTATCTGCCCCTTAATAGCTATAGAGTTAGATAGCAGAGAGAGCGGAGAAGAAAAGAGATTGATTCCCGCACCTGTCCTCCAATCTGTATTTTCATGTTTTCAATGAATTTTAATTTTTTTTAATTTTTTTTTTAACAAGCGTCGCTTAAGCGACGGTTAATGGTTATATCCGTCACTTGTCCGACGGTTTTTCAAGCTTTTATGTAGTTTTTTTTTTATAAATATTAACTAACCGTCGCTTTTCCGATGCCTTTTTGGATCTCCGTCGCTTATCCGACGGTTGTAGGTGTCGCATATCCGACGTCGTACGTTGATATTCGTCGCTTAAGTGACGGTTATGAAAGCTTTTTAAATTTTTTTTTTCTACCGTCGAAAATATTCTGTCACTTAAGCGACACTTGACATTTAAGCGACAGTTACAGAGGTGTCACTTAAGCGACGGTTATTTAAGTGTTGGCTAATCGACGACACGTTTCCAACGCTTAAAAAAAAATTCAAAGTGTCGTACATGCGACAGAAAAGTGTCGAAAATCCGACATGACGGTCGTCAGATTTTTGGTCAAAATGTAGTAGTGTCACATGCTCTTGGCCATTGAGATCTTCCTACACTAAAACCATACCAATGGTAGTAGTGGAGGCAGCAACATACAACAAAAGGTCTTTCGAATAATTCGGGGGGTGTAAAACTGGTGAATGTGTTAGAGCGTATTTTAAATTATTGAAACCTCTTTGGGCCTGGTCATCCCAAAATAACAGGTTGTTCTTCTTAAGGAGACTCATATAACTGTGCATTTTTTCTTCAAAGTTGCATACAAAACGACGAAGAAAGTTTTTTTTCCCTTTCAAACTTTGGAGTTCAGTGATATTAATCGGGGTGGGTAAGGCCAAAATAACAACTATTTTCAAAGGATCTATCCGGATTCCATCTTTGGAAACCACGAATCCAAGAAGAAGTCTAGTCTTGACACAAAAGACAAATTTATTTGGATTCAGCTGAATATGATAGTGACGGAAACAAAGAAAAATGTCCCTAAGGTGGCCTAGGTGGTCCTCACATTGCTATGCATGAGCAGGGAGGTCATCCAAATAGGGTTGCACAATGTGTTTAATATCATGAAAAGTGTAGGACATGGTGCGCTAGAATGTAGCCTCAGCATTGTTTAAACCAAAGGGTGACTTCTGGTAAACAAATGTTCCCCATGGAAAGATGAATGTCATTTTATGCTAGTCGATGGGGGTAAACAAACGTTCCTTGGGACAATCCCTGTTAAAGTCTTGAAAATCGATGCAAACCCTAATAATTCCCTATTTGTTAGCTACAGGGACAATATTAGACACCCACTCAGCTAGCGGTATGGGATAAATAAAAACTGCTTTCAGAATTTTCTCGACCTCAACTTTTATTGTCGTGGCCTTCCTAGAATGGACTTGACACAGTTTTGGTCATACTGGTCTCGCCGTGGGATAAGTATTAATTTCGTGTACAATGATGGATGGATCAATCCCAGGCATTTCTTCATACGTCTAGGAAGAAACATTTTGGAACTCTTTGAAAAGAGCTCTATATTTTCTGGTTTCTTCAGTTGAACAGTTCTAGCCTACATGAACGTGTTCTACAATTCCTAGCTTCATCGATATGTCAATAGGAGTTGTCTAATTAATGTTAGACAGGTTCCCTTCAAAATCAGTTCCTTGTACCAGTATAGGAGTCTGAGGATTTTTTACGATATCAGAACTAATGAGAGTGACAAAATCAAGATCTGTCGAATTGGCATTAGGTAAGAAAGAGGATCTATGATGATGATCTTCCCATACACACTACAACAAATCCTAGAATTAGCATCCCATTTAACATCCCTTTTTAGTGTAAATTTTTTTTACATTGAGTGGTCAAACTAGACGCTAAATGGAATGCATCATGGAAAAAACTTAAATCGTCCCAAAAAATGTCTTTTTTTGCATCCTAAATAGCATCCTTTATGATTTCCAAGATAGTGTCTCTTTTTTTGCTTCCAGAATAGCGTCCAACTTTGCTTCCTAAACAATGTCAAGGTTTGCTTCCAGAATAGCGTCCAACTTTGCTTCCTAACAATGTCAAGGTTTGCTTCCTAAACAACGTCAAGGTTTGCTTCCTAAATAACGTCCTACTTTGCTTCCTAGCGAGTGTCCGCATTTGCTTCTTAAATGACACCCCTGTTAGTGCCATATTTGCATCCTTAATAGCACCATGTTAGCAACCAAATTAGCATCCATTTTTTATACCACTTTAGCATCCCATTTTGCACCATGTTTTACTTCCAAATATGTGCCAAATTTCGCTTCCAAATTTGCACCAATTTTTTCTTCCTTTTTTGCATCATGTTTTGATACCAAAATGATGCCAAATATTTCTTCTATTGTTGCACCATATTTTGCTTCCTATGTAGCGCCATGTTTTGCATCCAAAGTAATATCTTATTTAGCTACCATATCAATGCCATCTTTGGCTTCATCATTAGTGCCATGTGTTGCATCCTTTTTAATGCCTAGTTTCACATCTCTCATGTTTTGGTCACTAATTTAGTCATTTTTAGTATTTAACCGATATTATAATATCATTAGGGCATGGAGGAATCAAACCACAAACCTCCTGCTTGTAAGGCAGGAACTCTTCCATTGAGCTAGAACCATTTAAGAATTTGAGAACCTAACTTACAGAGTCCTCTATAATGGTAAAAAGGATCAATACACAACTTTGAGTATCTAATGGTCGAACAAGGAAACAAAGAAAGAGGATTTTGTAATACCAGAAAGGACACTCATCAACATCAACAATGTTGCATGTATCAAAAGATAACAATGTAATAGTAACAATTTGGTTACCTAAAATCATGTAGCTTGGGTATTCTGGTTATATCAGGACCTGATAAGCCATATAATTAGCAATACACATTAGTGCATACACATGACCAGAGAAAAAAACAATGTTCCACCAGTCTAGCTAGCATCCAAATTATGACAACTTGGTTACAAACATGTAATATCTTGCACCTTATTCTATTAGACAGACAATTCTACTATTGGTCCTAGCTACATGTGATTACACACGAGATAAGTTATAACTTATGTACCAACATAGTTACCTGCATAAGATCAGTTCTAACAGAGTGGGGAAACAAGAGTGAAAACAAAGAGAGTGTGCCTTGAAACAGATTTTATATCATTGCAATGAATTGTGAATTTTTGATTCAAGCATTTAAAAGCATGTGAATTGAGAATTAACTACAAAAATGCATCTGGGAAATAGCATGAGTGCTATAAGGAAACTTAACTCCAATGTGTTTAAAGATCCGTAAGGTGCAGCAGGAATAGACCACTCACTAAATATGTTGGGGGGTGGGGGTTGGAGGTATTATGGAAGGAATTTTTAGTGGAAACAACATACACTAAGAATCTACATTATCTTCCTGAACTTCAAAAATGGCGAGTACAAAAGAGTAATGTGGCTGAACTACATCGAGTGGATAATGGAACTCATTATGATGAAGGGATCAAAGGGATCAAAAAGAAAGTTTAGAGAAAAGACTAGTACCATTTCTAAAATACTGACCATTCCAAGAACTCCCTCGGAACAGTTTGTTGGCATCCATTTCTTGTCATTTTCTGGGAACTTTTCCAGGTTGTATCCTTCAAGAGATGGGTCATTCCCATAAAACAAATGCAATAACAATCATTTCAGCTTGTAGAGCGTATTTTATGCCCTCATTTGGATATAAAGGAAACGAGCGTAAAGTTTAAGAAAAACCAACAAGAAGCTCAAATTAGTCTGACCTAATATATTGCTAGTAATCAAGTACTTAACATAAGTCAGCTATGATAATTCATCTAGTTATCAGTGAGAAGCTAAAGTTACCAGGATATAGATAGATATATGTACATATATGAGAACAAATTGGATACAATATGGTTGGATATGCATATATAAAAATACATGTAAAATATGTGCGAGCATTTAAAATACATGTATTTCCTAATATTTCCAGAGTTTTAAAAAAGTATTTCCCTTGGATTATTGTATTTCCTAATAAATGCTCTACAAAAATAGCTATTGACCCATTTTCCAATTTTCATATGGCATAGAGTTCCTATTCAAAACGTTGTTAAGCTCACAGCTTGGCCCAATGGAAGGGTTCTATCCTCAGTGGGGGTTATTGAATAGTTAAAAATATAAAGTTGTGTTTTTATCAAAATAAGGCCCAAATACGTACAATTGTCAAAGGTTTTCATAATTTTATATAAACTAAATGTGTACCTCATGAATATGAGCTCGCTTTTGAAAAATCCTATCCTTATATGTTCCGACAGCCTGAATAAAATGCTCCACCCTGTCCAATATTACCTGCATGATAAAATGTTCCACATTTTAGTGTGATATCAGCTTAGCTAGAAATGCTAGTTGTATCCAAACCAGTTAACACCCTTTCATTCAATGTTTAGTAATTTCAGACACATGAGACGTCCTATAGCCTTTATAAAAATACATGTGCATTTGAAATTTCAGAAAGAGAAAACATTATACAGCTTTAATGCCAGCAATTGGATAAATCTGGTCAAGATTAACTTGGTATGATTTCCATCAATCTAGGGACATGAGATCTTGCAATTCAAGTGATAATTAAAATTTCAAAGGCCACACAACTTCAGATTGCAAGATTTAGAAGACCAAAGTGAAAATATCACAATATCTAGCAACATATAGTGAAGTCCTTCGGTCAACATAATATTTTCCAACAAAAAATATATAATAAATGCAATCAACATCATAATACCTCACTTGCATCTGTCAAATAGCCACCCATTGCACTGAATTCTTTCTTATATACAACCATGAGCAAATTAATTGCACCCTATAAAATAGAAAATAGCCACCGACAAATTATCTTCCAAGAGAATATTGTCACAGAACCAAAACAGAGAATGTGAGCTGTAAAAATAGATCTATAATAAACTGTCTACACACTAGAGATAATCATGCTTAGAAGTTAGAACAAAACAATTAGCTTGGACATAAAAATATTCTAAGCGTTTCAAATGAAATGAATTTCATAACAGAATGTAAATTTAGATAATATTTATTCAGCAACTATTTAAGGAATTCAAATAGAATATAGGAGGTGTAACATCTATACATACAAACCTCACGAATTACCAAATTTTAGACATTTGGTTAAGACCAATATCCTCCTATGTAACACAGCTTGCTATATAAGACGATCACACAGGCATAGGTAGAAAATGCTCCTCTTAAGAAGATAAAATGTGACAACATCAATGGAAAACAATTATTTTCACAATATAAGAAAATTGAAACACAATTGTCAAAATATTTCAATAAAACAATACCATGCCTCTCAATAAATAACACAGTACAAGACCGACTCTTATCAGAAGAAATAATATTCCTCGTATTTGTCTCTCTCCTCTGAGAATAATTTTGTGTCAATACCTATGCAGTCTTTTTAAACAACAACCGGTACAGAGCTCATTTAAGAGCTCATTTCACTACACGAACATCATATGAAAACCAGCTATGCAATTAAAACAGTTAAATATTAGTTGATAGAGACAGGAATGAAGTTATCTACAATTGAAAAAAGTACTTGAGCAGTTCAATTTAATGTGATACTTAAATGTAACTTCCTTGGGCTGTCTAATAAAATCCTAATTCCTGTTTATACTCAACAATCCATTGGAAAACCTGAATGATAAAGACAATATAAACACCCTTGTGTCTATCAGAAATTCTCCACCAGACATAAGATAAATGACTTGCACTTATTGTCCAATATTGGGAATGGTAAGAAAAAAAACAGACTTAAATTTCAAATTGTAAACAATGAAAAAACAAGGAAAATTATTTCTACCGTCATTTTAGTCTCAATAAACTGTGTCTTCCAATCTCTTAATAAGGCCCTGAAATTTTTTCAAGACTTGTTACAAACTCTCCTGGCATATTTCTCAACATGGTTCTCAAAGGCAGAGTACAACATTAGTCTGGACCTATATGCAGGCAATGAAACTTCTTGAAATAAAAAAGCATAGTCAGCATGTGTCCAATGCTAACATCACCTTATCTGAGTAGTTGAACAAAGTAACCCATAAGCATCAGAACCCACAACTACAAGCTCACATATAGTGCAGAGATTCCCTTGTATGCTTGGAACAAGGTGTGTTGTACAGTATGGACAAGACACATCCTTCTGACCATAGTATATGGGTGTGAAAGTTGCTCCACAAACAACAAAAGGATTTCTGAAGTCACAATTCAGTTTATTGGCATCCTGCAACTGCCTCTCACATGCCTGAAGAACTTGTTGGGCCTTTGTTGCATGGTTAGCAGGGGGGTCACTCTCCAGCATCCACCGAGCAAAGTTAACAGTTGTATTGAAGTTCCCTCCCTTGAAACAAACACCCATGGCATTCAGCAAAGCCAACCTCAAATGGAATTTTTGAAGGTTGCAATGAGTAAAATAGGCTGCAAGCTCTTGCTACCAAACAACATCATCCTTAACTTCCTTTCTCTTGACCTCCATTCGAAGACCCAGGACATAATCTTTACCAATTCCAATCAATTCCTTCACCTCATCAACCTCTCTTATTGAATCTACAACAATAACTGGAATTGTGTGCAAGATGGTAAGAAATAGCCTTAATGCTTCACTAAACTTCCCGTCTGTTGTGCCTTTGTAAGCTAGTCTAAGTTTCTCATCTAATAAAGAAAACCTAAATACCAAAGTTGGTGGACCTTTGAAATTTGGACTAGCAGTCTCAATCCACCCTCTCTATATTGCTAAGGAGACCACTGGTGTAGAAACAAATGCTGGAAGGCATGTATGGATTCCCGTGTAAAGATCCAAAAATAAGGGTTTTAATGGAGTGAAATTCTTAATACCAAGTTGTCGAATTAAGAGGCACATAGATGTATCAAAGTTACTAGTAGTTGCATGCTCACTTGCAAGAGAATATTTTTGTATCCAGATTTGGCTTACTAGCATACTTGGTGATGGGGTAACAAATGACACTGTATGAGTTGTACCTGCAACATTTGTCGTAGTGACATCTGCTGGTAACTCCAAATATCCTAGATCCCATCCTCTTTCATCATCATCCTCTCCTCTCACTTTTGTATCATCTACCACCACAACCTCACCATTTTGTCCTTCAACTTCAACAATGTCAAGGTCTTTACCCTGATTGGCTTCAGCTCCTTCATCCTATTCCTCATGGACTGCACTCAAATTGGCTTTAGATCCTTCATCGTCTTCATCATGGACTCCTTGTGTGTGTGGAGAATGTATTTTCTAGTGCAAAGTGTGTCATTGCATGAGTCTTGGAAGTGCCTCGTAAATATGAAGTTACCGGTGAGGGTTTTTAGCCATAGATAAATTCATATGGGATTATTTTGGTAGCACTGTGGTAAGTGTATGGTACCACCACTCTACAAGGGTAGTCATTGTGCCCATTAGTGTGGAATTTTTTAAGCAAAGCATTGTAAATAGGTTTCTAAGCACTTCTTAACATTTTTTCACTAGCCATCAGTTTGGGGATGGTACATAATGGTCCTTTTCAACTAGGTACACTAAATTTTAAACAAATCCTTCCAAAATTTCATAGTAAATGTGGAATCCTAGTCCAACATAATGGAAATTAGCATTCCATCACTACAACAAATCCTAGAATTAGCGTCCCATTTAGCGTCCCCTTTTAGTGTAATTTGTTTTTACATTGAGTGGTCAAACTAGATGCTAAATGGGACGCGTCATGGACAAAACTTAAAGCGTCTCAAAAAACGTCTTTTTTTGCTTCCTAGATAGCATCCTTTATGACGTCCAAAATAGCGTCCATTTTTTTGCTTCCAGAATGGCGTCCAACTTTTCTTCCTAAACAACGTCGAGGTTTGCTTCCTAAATAACGTCCTATTTCACTTCCTAGCGAGTGTCTGCCTTTGCTTCTTAAATACCATCCCCATTAGTGCCATATTTGCATCCATAATAGCACCATGTTAGCATCCAATATTGCATCCATTTTTTCTTCCACTTTAGCATCCCATTTTGCACAATGTTTTACTTCCAAATATGTGCCAATTTTTGCTTCCAAATTTGCACCAATTTTTGCTTCATTTTTTGCATCGTGTTTTGCTACCAAAATGATGCCAAATATTTCTTCTATTGTTGCACCATATTTTGCTTCCTATGTAGCGCCATGTTTTGCATCCAAAGTAACGTCTTATTTTGCTACCATATGAACGCCATGTTTGGCTTCATCATTAGCGCCACATGTTGCATCCTTTTTAATGCCTAGTTTTGCGTCTTATTTTGCTACCATATCAACACCATGTTTGGATTCATCATTAGCGCCACGTGTTGCATCATTTTTAATGCCTAGTTTCGCATCTCTCATTTTTGGGTCACTAATTTAGTTGTTTTTAGTAATTTTATATACAAATTTTAGTCATTTTGTTTGGTCACTTATCTCTTACTTTTTGCATACTAATTTAGTTGTTTTTAATCGATATTATTATATCATTAGGGCATGGAGGAATCGAACCACCAACCTCCTGCTTGTAAGGCAGGTGCTCTTCCATTGAGCTAGCACCCTTTAAGAATTTGGGAAACTAACTTACAAAGTCATCTATAATGGTAAAAATGATCAATACACAACTTTGAGTATCTAATGGCCGAGAAAGGATGATAGATTGTATAAGTTCACAACATATGATCAAGCAGGTCATGAAATCCATAAACCTTTTCTAGGAATTTTGAAAAAAAACTCAAGAAATTGGCTTAATGGGATTGCAAAAGTCATTATTCCCTAGAAACTGTAAGTGTACCACTATATGAGACCTATAAACAACAATTATATTAGTGTGGATGCTAAGGATATAGTAGATAAGCATTATCATCCTAGAGCCATGTATAGTGTAGCAATAAGGAGAATCAAAAGAGGATGATCAACCCAATAGTTGGTGCTTCACATGGATCCTATCCACCATGGGATGAGCAAAGTTCCTTCTTCCATCAAGATAATGAGTATCCACAAGGACAAATGGTTAGAATATATTGTGATGCCAATTCATAATGTTTATTCGCTTCCCATGGTGATGTTGCAGTGTGTGCACTGGGATATCTACATGATCCCCGACAACATTGGATATAAGCATATTCATGGGGCCATAGAGTATAGGATCATGTTGTCTTTTTATCCTTTTCCTTGGAAAACCAGGCACGATTTGAAACACTAGGAGAAGGAATAGAATCAGATATACTTAAGAAACTGCAATCATGACAAGGCATGGGACTATACTCTATAGTCATTGTCTAGATGTTGGAAATGGGTATAACTGCCTAAGGACTATGAACATCATAAATAGGAATACTTGATGGTAGTGAGATTATTGTTTCTAACATAAAGAAAAAAAAATCCAGAAATGGAAGCTCCGGGGGGATACACATAACATTAGATTAGAATGCAAAATCAACACCCTAAAGAAGTTCCATCTAGATTTTTCATTGTAAACAAGAAAACATTCATAATATAGACAAAACTGGTTGTGATCATAGAATACGTCATATTTCACTTACCTATATCACAATGTGATTACTCTATTGGTCAGGTTTCCATTTTGGTCACTACAGAAAGATGTTGTCATGAAAAAATACATAATCTTTAGAATACCATTATTATCAATTGGCAGATACTATCATATTTAAAGCATAAAATGCCATCTTCAAACACATGTTTCAATAATCATATCTCATAATAAAATAAATAAAAGAAAAAAGACTGATAAAATCAAGAAATTACCTTTCATGTCCCAATGCAAAACTTGGTTGATATGACATTGCATACATTTCTTTACCAACACAACCTGCATCATATATCAGAATGTAGTGTTTAGATATTAAGAACCAGAGAAGTGTTGCATTATTGAAGACTGAACAAGAATTCCCTTCAACTTTTGTAATTATTCTTAGTTACTAAGTAAGGAAAGGAAAGGAATATATGTGGACATAGTGGGAACCTGCAAAATTATCTACCTTGTTCTGCATTTGAAACAGAGAAATCAACTATTGGAAGTGGTCTTATTTAGTTGACTTCAAAAAAGTGGAATGAACTGATTTTGAGCTAAACATTGTCATAATGTGTGTACAATATAATTTAATTTAATTTTACTAATATCCCTGCATGCTTATTTAGTTTTCAGCGTATGCACCTATATTTCCAATTTTATATAGTTCTTCAATTGCTTGCATTGATAAATTATTGGAATTGAGACAAGCAAATGATTCACATAATGAGGACTCCAAAACAATTTAAAGCATTTAACAAAGCCTAACTGGACTCTTAAACATGATTTCTCTTTTTCCTATTGATTTTAACATGGAGAATACAACAAAGAATAAAAATGTTTGTTGATATTAATCTTGGAACAGATCAACCTTTAGCCGAGCTACGTTGAGCTTGAGAATGAAGCCTAGCATGACATGCATACTCTTGTTGTTTCTCAGTAATATTATTTGATCTATTGATGTGATCAAGGGTATACAGAATCTCTTACACATAAATGTGCATCTCTAGATTTTGACACCCAAACATCACCGATCTCAATGGCTCATCTTGATTTTAGACTCTCTTGAGATGCTAGAAAAGCCAATCAAAGCCAAACATCTAGAAGACAACTCTGGACCACTATGATCAATTTCAGAGACACAAAATCTTCCTCAACGAGTAATTATTTGGAGTCTAGAGTGTCTATTACTTCCTATCAAGTCTCAACACTGTAATCTACAGGAGCATATTCATCTGAACCATGCCTACTGACCTATCTAGATCTGACCTGTAAGGAACACAAAAATTTCCCTTATGGTACTTGGTCTCTGAATTCTTTCCTAAAATTTTAGAAAATGCACTGGGAACAAGTGCCAAAATAATTGAACAAACTTTGCACTTACAAGCATAATAAAAAGCAAAGGTGTCATAATATACAACACACTTCTTACTGTAATCTTGTCAACAGTAATATATGCTATTATTTTTTGCACTATTAACATGCATTCCTCATTAGAACTATTTCTTAACAGCCAACATAAAATAAATTAGTGCACTACAAATTAATAAAATTGATATTGTTCTTGAAATTTGGATCAGAATGGTGCTCCATATGGGTTCAAGGAGGGCACCTTATATGGGCTCATCCACCTAACATAGGCGCCTACCTTTTCACTCTAAAATTTACCACCCATAGACCATGTTCTAAGAAGAGTATTTACCATACTATGAGGCATTGAGCATGTTGGTACCATAGTCTACCCCATGAAAGTTTTATAATATGACAGTATGCATGAAAATAAATACTATGATTCTCACTACTGAAAGTTCATAACCCGTTATATTTTCATCAAAGCACTCATCTTTCCACCAAAGTTCTAAATTTTTATCAATTTTGATGAGTATCTCCCATAGCCTCTGATGATCATTTTAGTGAACTCTCACATTTACTTTCGCTTACATTCCCTGATCTCCTTCTAAATTATCAAATGATCCTCATACTTGAAAATAAACTAAATATTTAATCTATATGATAATGCAAATAATTATAAAATTAATCATTTATAAAGCTACTTATATAGTTTTTTATAAATAATATTTTATTATTATTTGTTTAAAAGTTTTTTTTCACTTTTTACCCATGAAACTTTACATCTCCCGTTACATTTTATTTTGTTAAAAGGATAAAGTTTTGTTTTGATAAATTTTGGGTCTTCGTCCAATTTTATGGAGAGTCAAATCCCATCCAAGTCATCCAAGACATCATATAGTTTCGGCCAAGCTTTCAACAAAGCATGCAAGTGTTAAGTAGCACACAAAAAGCTATTTGTTGATAAAAGGATAAGTATTTTGTCTTATTTTCTGGTTTCCTATGTTCCCAAGTCAACTAAACCAAGGATCTCAGTTTTCAAATTCCATGTCACAATTTTCAAGTGTTCAAGCGTGCTCCAAAGTAATATTTAAGAAGAATACACAAACCATTTCATGTCACCACCGAGAGTGTCCATACTCCACAATTCAAGAATAGAATGAAACTTATGCTCATTCTAACAGAGATTAACATTGGTGGATAAGCCAAGCCGTAATCAATTTTTATACATTGGAATTTGATATTATACTCATCAGTATTTCAATTGAGATCAGAGCTGCTGGAATTTTAATGCCGAGGCTATTAATTTGGTGATTTCTTCCTTTCAAATGATCAGCTTCAGTTTTAATGACAAAATCAGAGTTGAGGTAATGGCTTATTTGGATGTTGAGTTTAAAATAGATTATGTTGGGGACACAGGTGATCGTAACTTCTCTATGGTTGTGATGTTGAAATTAAGTCAGGAAGTTTCTTATTGGGCTCATGGATTTAAACATGCTGTAATAATTTTGTTCAGAACCGATGAAGAAAAAGGTTTGGATGGGAAACATAGTTTTATAACACAGTATATGTGGAATTCATCAATTCAAGTTGTTATTGATTTGGAGGCTATGAGTGTAGGAGACAGACTCTTAAGATATTTGATTTTAATTGTGCACTAGGCATTGTGTGCATTGATCTTAGGAGTTATGTTAAGCCATAGATGCATGTACAAGTGGCAGAGGATTTTCAAGAAAACTGTCCCATATTTTCAAGCAACAATTGAGAAGTTTTAGGCAAAATAAATCAGTTAACAACAGATTCATTTTCCAGATTTATGGCAGTGTTAAATAAATTCATTCCAAATATTATTGAAAATGTGAATCACATTCTCAGTTAACATCTAGCAGCAAAAAAGTAGCTTCATCATTCCAAATTCCAGATTTCTAGGATAACAACCAGATTGTTTCCAGATTTGAAGGTAAAAAAAACTATTCTTGGAGATTTTGAAAATCGAGCAGATCCATATTTTTGCAATATTATCCATGAGAAATGAAGGTTTTTTGGTTCTTGGAAAATGCTACAAGAGGGGAATAAAATAAGTCACAAGTTTAAAATTCTGGGGAATAAAATAAGTTACAAGTTTAAAACTATGTGGGTGACCATTCTATTTGTCACAAGGGTGACTTCATTTGAAAACAAGGTTATCTCCTTTAGTTTTTAACCAATTTCAGCCATTGTAAGTCAAAGTTATTTCAATAATAAGGAATATGTTTGAAAGGCAATTTCATTAAGAAACAAGGTATTTTACTTCACGTTTTCTCAATTGTAGCCAGTGTGAGTCAAAGTTATATGATTGATAAGGAATATGTTTTAGAAGAAGATGTCAAGTACTTGAAGCATATACAACAGAGAGGATTGGAATCAAAATACCAAAAGAAAAAATAGATGTTGATCACAATGATTGCTATGAACATAATCCAATAAATTGAGAAATTTTCACAGATAAACAAGACGAGGAACTGAGTAATGAAAAACATTTTGACAAAGTCAAAAAATCAAAAAATTAAGATGATCGAATTCAAACTTCGAGGATAGATGAAAAATAAGGTTCATGTTGTATAAGGATCAACCACATCTACAATAAAGCTCGACGAAGCATCCATAGATGAAATTGAATTTAACATAAATGATGAGAAGGCTCTCCTTGAATCGAAACATTGTTGGAAAAAGGACACGACGCTACAAATAATGCAAACTGTTAGTATTCTTCATGTAAGAATTTCTTATTCATAATATTCTAGGGTGCAACATATTTATTAGGTGACAATCATAAAAGCAATGGTAATTCAACAAGACACTATTTTGCTTGGTTGGCGAATAGTTGAGAAACTAGGTTTCAATGGGAAATGTAAGATTATGCTTTATACAGAGTGTGTTAATTTCTATTACAGATATACTAGTATAAATGTATTTTAATTTTGGCTCTATCAATGTCGAGAGAGATTAAATCCCTTGAGGTGCAAACCCATTTTAGAGTACTAAACTTGAGGAAAGGTTTGCACCTAAAGGGATTTGATCTTTCTGAGCACTTAATAAAGTTAAAGTTAATATGAATCTAACCTAGTCTATAAAACATTGTATTGGGTTTACAAGACGATCAAGCTATGGATGTGAACAATTCATGATCTTGGGCTTTGCTAGTATGTTTTTTTTTTAAACTTTTTTAGCATGTTTTCCTTCCTCACATAAATAAGTTGGATTTGAATGGGTCTCATAATTGTGGTGTTGATCCTTCTGAACTGGACATTAAATATAGCACGCAAATTTCCGAGATATCAAAATAAGGGCAGGGTTATAAAAGGTACTTCCCTGTAGGAACAATTTTCCAATCATGTGAAGTAGTTATGGTGTGTTAGAAGCATGTTATGGAATAGTTTCTTGTAAGGATCATCCTAAAATATATTCCAAGATTTCCCTTCCTATTACATCGAAGCTTTCCCAAGAAGGAGCCATCTAGAAGAAATATTGTTCATGTCAGTGGATGAAGTGCTCCTTTTTAGACTAAAGATGAACCTAATCTTAAAGGTGGCCACCTTGACTATTATGTTTGCAGATTCAGACTCTACGATTTTCATTTTTTGAAGAAAACATTTCGGTGGCAAGGGCAAGTTTTAGGAAGACTACTTCATGGATCTAAAACCTATTCAAAGAAGAAGCTATGGAAATGATGAGCTTATGCCAAGTGATCTGTAAATAGAACTATCACATGAATTTGTAATACATCATCAGCATTGCAAATATTCTTCACTTCAACCAAAGGATACTTAGACACATGTCACCACTTCAAACCAGTTTGTATCGAGGAACCAAAGGAGACTTAGACACATGTGACCACCACTTCAAACCTTGCTGACTTGTGAATACCTATGAAAAATTAATAATATCTTTCAGATTCAAAAAGCGAGTAAAGAAGAATGAAAAAGACTAGATTGTAGATGAATAAGATGGACACTAGAACCAATGAGTATCCTATGCCTTCTCTTGTATTTATGTTGGTAGATAATGTCGAAATCTAAAAATTTCTGGCCAAGATTGGATTTATTTTCCTCCAAATATGACTCATGTTAATTGAAGATTGAAGCTTGAAGAAGGACCTAGAAATCCTTAAACCTGAAAGGGTTCTAAAGTAACCATTCTACTAACCATTCTGAAACAACATATCATGGATCACACAGCAAAAACATTTCGCATGAACCCATTTCAAAAAAAAATAAAAAAAAATTGAAAGGACTTGTATCTGCAATAGATTAAATGCATTTCATACATTTGAAAGAAAAGAAATTCCAAATCGCTTCATGAACGTGATTTAAATTTACTTTGTAAATACTTCGATGTAATTCGGATAGAGGGCTGCAAAAAACTCATTGCAGATCACTGTAACAATGTGTTTAAAGAGATAAAAGACATGGAAATGAAGTTTTTAAATATTTCAAATGCTGAAAATCATATATAGGGTTTTGTTAGAGATCGTTACAGCCCGATTTGATACTTGGAATTCCATCATGATAATTCTCCCATTTCATTTCATGTCCATATTCCCCTTTTCACACTCCAACAATTCTTTCTGCATACTCTACGGATTCTACACGAGTATTTCACAACTCTGTTTTTTACTCATAAAAATAGATATACTGTTAATTAAAATACTTGGCAACTATGTTTGTCACAGCCTTTGACAAATCTGGTAAATAAAAGAAGAATATTTTAGTTAAAATATCAATTTGGTGATGGGAACATAAAATATGCAGATGATGATACTATGATTATTATATCAGAGGACTTTTATATATTATTTTGATAATTGGTGGATTGTTCATTTAGAACGTTAAAATGATAGTATGATTATTATATCAGAGGACTTTTATATAATATTTTGATAATTGGTGGATTGTTCATTTAGAACGTTAAGTAAATCCACTCAGTATTTATATAATGTATTAGTAAAAAATAAAATTATGCAGTGTGTTAATGTTAAGATTTATGTTTAGAGGTAAATTAGCAGAGTCAAATAACTATATCAAGTATCTTTTATTTACTGACCAATTCTTGGTTGTTTAACAATCTTTATTGTAGGTACTATGAACTAACTCCATGCAAAAAATGTGGGTCTGGCTAAGCTTTTAGAGGATTAAGATCAATCAGAAGACCTATAAAAGTGAATTTATTTGTAATGTTTCTTGTGCATTTGAATTAATGATTTGCATGATCACCTCTTTTCCAGAATTTCAGAGCTCTGTGCATGCATATATATAGTGATTGCATATCTTGTTTTCTATAATAAGGAAGAGAAAATTCTTTATAAATCCGAAGTTGGCCGTCTTTTGGAGTTCGCTGCTAGTTAGAACTAATGATCCCAACACTTCAGATTGGTGAAACCTATAGAAACATGCCTCAAAATAGTTCACGAGGCAATCCTCTAGTTTTCAATCTTGAGCTAGATAGCTCAAATAAAGTAGATAGTGAATCTCTTAATCCAAGAGATGCAAATGTATAGAAAGAGAAAATTATCAAAAGCTGGAATAAGAAGTGGCATATCTAGTTACACTAGGATTTGGAATAACAAATTAAATGACAATTCGATAAACGATGGTTGTTTTGGTTGTCTAGCTTGTTGATGAACCAATTGGATATCTAGATATCTCAAAAAGATGCCCCGATGAACCATAACTTTCAAACCTACAACCTATTTTTGGTTCCATGTATCTTTATTAATTGTAACAATCCATTGCCATTCACAATATGCATTATTTAAAAATGAACTCTCAAACCTACAACCTATTTTTCATTAAATATGAAAAAATGGGCAACAAATAACCTTGTCAATTGCCTACAACCTGAAAGTATAAAACTAAACTCTCAAACCAACAACCTGTTTTTCATTAAATTTGAAAAACAATACACATAGTGCAAAAATACTCTGCTAATCACTGGCACACGACTCAATCTCATACTTCCAAAAATTGAATAATAACCACCTCCACTCAACCTTCTTTACTGGAGAAGATAGGATTAGCCCATCCCTATGGGCACCAAAATCAAAAAAGAAAAACCTGATTTAATTATGTGCAAGGAAGTGCACCCTCTAAAAATGGAGGTTTTCCCATATCATGCACTTAATCTAACTGAAGATTAAAAATCAGCCTATATCTAAAAATGGAAATCAAACCCCCAAAGAAGAGAAAAATCTATGCTCAAATTCGAATAACAACTATAAAAATACAAGCGGATGAGGCTGATGCATGCATTCATTGAATTGTAAATGGGTGTGTGGACACTACAAAATTAGCATTGGTAGGTATAAATGCTTTTGTGGACACTACAAAATTAGTATTGGTAAAGTTAATTGAGTAAATGGAAATGCATAGTTGTATATGTTTATGTATTCTAATATTTGTTTCAGCTAAATATCATTACTCATTTACATGAATTCTCGATAAAATAATCTTATCTTTTCTAAATTTGTGCCTTCATTCGGGCTAAAGGTTGAGTTTACTTATCAAAGTTTTGGTTAATTTATTTTTTTAAATAGCTCATGCAGGTGAAGATAATGATGTCAAATCTACACTTTGCACTCACATTATCACTCAACTTGATCCTACTGTCCATTAACTGCTATTGATTGACTGTTGTATGTAGCTACATGTTTATTAGAATATCGTAACATCAAGAGGAATTATTTTCATCGTCAGTTATCTATGGTCACTTAGAGTTACGATGATATCAATTCCTTATGTATGGTCTATCGAGACCCCATAATCAACAATCGATTTATATTAAATTAAGTCCATGGGAAAACCTCCAGTTTAAGGGGAAAACAGAGCATGAACAAAAAGTTTAAAAGATTGAGAAAATATTACAATAATACTTGTTTTTTAACATATAAATATGAAATTTCTAGTCTGACATGCAAATCTTTGCATATCGAGTGTTTGTGAATTCCGAAAAAACACAATATAGATGAAGCATTTTGCAATTTTATGCCAAAATAAAGTCTCGTTAGCAATAATTTTGTGGTGTTATTTAGAAGTGGAGCGTTGTCCAAATCATCCATTACACCAACCGACCTTCAGGAGTTTCAGGGGAGAGGTGTTTAGTACTCACTGGAAATCACCCTAGTTCTTTCCTTGTCCTGAAAGACTAGGCTTGTTGACTCGAACCACACATAGACTCAATTTAGCTAAAATTAGCTACTATGGGTTAAAAATCTAGAAGATGCCATTCTGGTTCAAAACTATTCACACTCATCAAAATCAACACCCATCAACCCACCTACCGAATTCTGTTGTGCTATTCATCCCATTGACATAAAAAAGATCAAGAATTTAAATACAGAGAAGGGAACAAATCACATCCAAAACAATCCAAAAAAAAATCACAAAAAACTAATGAATCTCAGCAGCTTGATTTACAGTTTACAAATTATTAGTTTGTTATGGTTTACAAATTCTCAATGGTCAAACTAAAAAAAATAAACAAGTATCAGCAAGCATTCATCAGTTGAGTAGATAAGGTTCAATGGATGTGAAAATATTGTGAGAGAATGGCATGTTCCCTGACACATCCTGATGATCAAGACTGAAGCACTTATCCGTTCATGGGAACCTCTTTAAAATGTGTAACAAAAATGGCTGCCAAAACCAAAGAGATTGTTGCTGAGAGGGCCAAACAAAACCTAATGAATATGGAGATGAATAGCCAGGTTTTTTGACAAATTTTGGCACCCATCTAAGATTTTGGGTTTTTTTGGGGGGAGATTTTAGGTTTTTTTTGTTTTGTTTTGGTGAATTTAGTAGTTATAACAATAAAAAAAACTAAAGTTAAGGGCACATTTCTAATATTCATTTAAGTTTGGTTATAATTATTTAGAAGAATGAAAAACAAATTAAAGTGTAAAAATATTAAAACTTTAAATGTGTTTATATATGTACGAAGTAAAATTTTATTATCTTTGTTATTTATCTATCTAAAACCTCTATCTTTTTATGTAGTTTATATCTTCCAGCTACAAAGATCAATCTGCTATATGTTAATGTTTTATTTTCATAAGTTCATTTATTTTTTATATTTTTTTTCGTCAATATGATGTTGGAACTATGAAAACAATTGTAAATAGGGATTGTTGTAGATTTATATCATCACTTTTGAACGACTATTACTATTTATAAATGGTATGTTGAACCCTTCCCATAGTAGTGGCTCTTTGAAAACCCAAAATTCCATTTTCTATCTAATTAAGCATTCTTCTTGGCATTGCTATCTATGGTTATGCTTCGACATCTCTTTAATGTATTATCCATTTTTGCATCGATGTTGCAATGACCCTCTATTCCACTAATCTTTATTAAAATCACAATTAGTAGCCCCTTAAGCCACAATCCCCGAAAACCAACCTCTACATAAAAAAAATGGTGCGGGAGTTCCTTGTAAACCATGTTTGTATCAAAAATCATCATGTATATGGTACAATTCACAACACACATAGGAAAATTTTCGTTTACCCCCATCTCTAGCTTTTGACCCTAGACAATGGCTTGTTCCATGAGAGTAACCCCTAGTGTGTGAAAAGGTTAAATGGCCTCCACATTGTCGACATTCCAACAATTTTATATGTGAGACCTATGTAGTGGACAAATAAATTAGTTGTAGAGAGAAAAATATGTGGTTGTGAAATTGTTGGGGCGCGTACCTCAATGGTCCTTAAGATGGGTAACTCTGTGGGTTTTGACTCAAAATAGTCTTAGGGGTGTCAGGGGTTGAGTCAAAGTCCTCTATTGTAATAAACCCGCGGCTTAAGACCAGGGTTTAGGGTTTTGGGTGCCCATGGTTTGAATCCATGTTTTTGTAAATAGTGTGATATAAATAGGCACTTGGGTAAATAAGAAAGGTTAGGCTTTTTGATGTAAAGAAAGAAAGGTGAAGCTAAGGCTGATTGTGTAAAGAAAGGTTAAGTCCCAGCTGTGTTCGTGGATGACCTCTACAGCTGTGTTCGTGGACGACCTCTACAGCTGTGTGCGCAGAGGGGTTTTGTAAGAAGATTAAGGAAATATCTGCAGCTGTGTGCGCAGAGGGGTTTTGTAAGAAGATGAAGGAAAGATCTGCAGCTGTGTGCGCAGAGGGGTTTTGTAAGAATATTAAGGAAAGATCTGTAGCTGTGTGTGTAGAGGCCTGCTGCTGTGTGCGCGGCTTGAAAGGACTGAAGGGATCTGCAGCTGTGTGCGCAGATCAAACTGTGGTTTTGTAGCAAGTTGAATAAAACACAGTTTTGTGGACGTAACCCCTACACTGGGGGTGAACCACGTTATATCTGGTGTTGTGGTTTCTTGTGTTGTTTCTCTTTCTGTTGTCTTGTATGCATTAATAACTGTATACATTTGATAAATTAGATCACTGCTAATAACAAGCTTCACTATGAATTCCCTGTAGTGGGTTAAGCAAGTCATGGTTGTTTATCTATCTACGAAGTTGTATATGAATCAATAATAAAGTTGTGTAATTATTGATTAATAAGTTTATTAAAGGCTAAGGTACAGTAATACCCCTCTCTGCTTGCAGAAACCTGATTCTGCGGCACCCCATAGCTGTTTCGGGTGAGACTGCAACCTGCGCGTAGGTTGTTGCCGAAAGGGCCAACACTGTGGGTCTTTTGTTGGTGTGACATAAAAGGATTAAACCCGGGTCTTCCCTATTGTCCAACAAATTGGTTTCGTTGCCGGTTGCACTCAGTATCTGCTCAAGAGGGGTTTACGTCGTACCTCGAGGGCTATGTTTTGGAGGCCCTCTGTGATGAAAATCAGTGATTGGTTTGCTGAGACTTATCTGAAATTCACGCAGCAAGAGAACACAAATCCGCATTGTAGCGCATGTGACTTTTTACAAAGGTATGTTTTTTGTGATGCTTATGAAATTTTCTTTGGTAGTATCCACATAGAGTTGCACCAGTGGTTGTCTAGGTTAACAGAGAGAAGGATGAACTTCCAAGCTCGACGGGTTCCCACGTGGACCCCCACAAGGGTCAATCTTGTGCAACACATGAACAACGAGGTATCCCGCGCTGTTGATTTCTGGACGATGCGAACATTGGAAGCCTTCGTGACAGAGTTTGCCATTGACACAAGTACCTCCTTCAGTGAAGCTGAACGGCAGTTCTTCAAAGGCCCCTGTGGTAAGTTTTTGAATTCATTAAGCTTGAGGATTAAAATACTATTGGCTAAAAAGGGTATATTGTTGTTTGAATCAGACTGCTAGCTTAGTAGTACTAACATATGTTTGCAAGTGATAATACCTTTGATGAGCAAAGTGGTTTGCTGGGAAGTGGAAAAAG
>LPNX010744088.1:348099-364966 GCA_001517045.1 Pseudotsuga menziesii | reverse complement strand
GAGCCCTACGTTAGATGAGATTAAGGCAGCCATAACCAAAGAATTTAAGAAGCCTAAATCGGAATCGCAGAGCATCACTGAACTCAAAGAGATTCAACAGTGACGCGGCGAATCAGTGTGGGACTTTGACCAGAGATTCAAAGTTCTACTGGACCAAGTTAGCTTTACCATTAGTCCTATGCAGCACAAGGAATGGTTTATTGCAGCATTATTACCACATATCAGAACTCCCCTCATGCAATAGAAGGTTGCTGACCAGCAAGAGGCTCTAGAAATCGCAATGAAGCTAGAGACTGCCCCCGTCGATGATGATTCTGGTATTGCTCAAATCCAAGCGTAGCTAGCAGCGATGGCCCTAGAACTTCGTGAGATGAAGAAGGGGAAACCCGATCGTGAAGAGGTTTGGTGTATGCAATGTCAGACCGAAGGTCTCGACAAGGAACGATGCCATCTGGTAAGCAAGTACCTGCATATAGGTGCACCGAACCCATTTTCCCCACAAGTCCTATATTGTGAGCTTTGCCGAACGATAGGTCAGCACCGGCCCGCGAACTGTTACCTGCTGCAAAGGTATGGACAAGGACCTAAGAACCCCTACTATAATTTTTGCAAGTCTGTAGGTCATAATGAGGATGAGTGCCGCACCTATGACGCCTACCGGGTGCACAATGACGGCCCAAGTAATGATAGCTACGGTTACCAGGGGGGTGCCTCCGGTAGAGGTTCTTCTGGAGGCCATGGTGGTATGGCCGAAAGAGGCTGAGGCCATTTGGTGTGTTACAATTGTAACCAAGCTAGGCATTTGGCTCACGACTATCAGAACCCCACTACGACATGTCGGTACTGCTGCGCGGTAGATCATGTGATTGAGCAGTGCTCGCAGCTCATAGCTAAGATTCAGGCACGACAGAGTACCCCTACGTAGAACATCCAGATGATTTTAGTTGAGCCCAGACCTGCTGCAACTGTCAATGTTGTCACACGGAGTGGTGCTACGACACACCCACAGAATACAGAAAACTAGCCTGCCGACGCTTGGGTTTGTAAGGCTCCTACAAAAATCCCCGCATTTGATATCACAAGAGACAGAGAGACCTTTATGGAAGTCAAGAAATATTTTGCTGGCCCTAGCACATCCGTTGCACCTGCGCAACCACAACAACTATCTTCGCGGCCCCAGGAAGCCCCGCTGGATAACGTAAGTACTCTCTCCTCCTTTTTACAGAGTTGCCTCAAACTTTTAAGAGATCAAGATGCTCTGACTGAGTTACAGAAGGTCATTGCTTCCTGCAGACCTCAGCAAAGTTCTGGTCAGGACAAAACTGTTCACAGAGTAAGCAGAACTGGCAGGGAAATGAGATTGAATGCTCAGATAGGAGCATACGATCTGACTGATGGTATCTTGGACTTAGGGTCCGATGTAAATGTGTTAACTAAACAAACCTGGGAACAAATGGGAAAACCCACCCTTGCCTGGTCCCCTATCCAGCTGATACTAGCCAACCAGCAAAGGATCGTGCCTCTAGGAAGATTCCTGAGTGTCCAAATAGATATTGCTGGGGTCAGTACTGTTGTGGACTTTGAAGTAATTGAGATCATTGATGATAGCAATCCCTACCCAGCCTTGTTAGGAATTGAATGGGCAATGGAAAATGCTGCAGTTATTAACCTAAAGAAGAGACAGATGATCTTCGAGGGGAGAGACTTGAGAGTCATCCTACCCCTGGATCCCTCACAAGGGGAATGGTACATAGAACCACTCCGACAAGAGGATCAGGATGATGTGGAGCCCATCTACACTATCACCGTGCAGGAAGAAGGTTCTGAGGATCCTCCTGCCGCAGGTTGGGAGTCTGGTAGCTCCTGTAACACGGACTCTGAAGATGACTTAGAAAGCTGGTAGAACCGCTTACATGATCCCCATGGGTGCAGCCGTTCCCGGACTACCAAGTCCCTCAGATGGCTCAATTCACAACCAAACACTTTACCTATTTTTTATGGCTTGACCGATCCTGAACCGTTCATTGCACAGGTCTCAGGCTTGATACCTAAGTCACAGAAACTGGAAGCTCTGGACTCCGCATTTCGAGCCACAGCAGCCAGGTGGTGGAAGGCCCATAAGGTACGATTTAAGGGCTCGACGGAGGAGCTGCGAAGCAAGTTTGACGGACATTCTAATCCTCAGGAACATTTGGCACAGTGCTATGAGGCATGGAAGTATGTCCCTCAAAATGAATGGGTACATAGATTTGTGCACACGCTGGAACCAATAGCAAAAAATTGGTACATGGAGGCTGAGCTCCGCTAAGATACTGTAAGTTGGGACTGCCTTGTTCATAGTTTTATGCATACTTTCTATACTGATGATGTCTATCCAGCACTAGATGTAGCTATCAGGATAATCCATACTAAGGTATTTGATGACCAAGAAGTACTAGAACATCAACCTGATTGGCCCACACAAGAAGCCCACGCCATCGAATGTTATAACTTCGCAATTGAAGAAGATGACGACCCACCCAACATTGCTATCCCTGAGTCAGAAGGATGCTGCAACGTACATGGACCAGCAGTCGAAGCCCCAGAAGTAACTCAGCCCCTGAAGACGTGCACAGTTAACATTGGATCCGAAACACAGCCTAAGCTTGCTACAATTGGCGACTATTGGGATGAGGAAATGGTCAGCAAGGTAACCCAACTTCTCCACGAGTACCAAGATATCTTTCCAACAAATTTTTCTGAAATGAAGGGTATCCTGGGTGATATTGGCGTAATGAAGATTCCTTTGAAACCCGATGCCAAACCTGTGAAACAACGTCCTTATAGATTGAATCCAAAGTATAAAGAAAAGGTTAGGGTGGAGCTGGATAAGATGCTCACCACAGGAATAATTGAGCCTATTGAGGAATCTGAGTGGGTCAGTCCTATGGTGTTCCAGGAGAAGAAGACTAAGGGTGAAATCCGAATCTGTGTAGACCTATGAAAACTCAATGATGCCTACCTGCATGATCCTTTTCCCACCCCCTTTATAGACGAAGTGCTCGACAATGTCGAGGGTCAAGAAGTGTACTCTTTTACCGATGGTTTTTCTGGCTACCATCAGATCCAAATCGTTCTAGAGGACCGACATAAGACAACATTTGCTACCGAAATGGGATCCTTCCAGTATACTGTCATGCCCTTTGGGTTAAAGAATGCACCTGCTATATTTTCTAGAGTAGTCATCTCCGCGTTTAAGGAATACATACATAAATTCCTAGAAGTTTACTTTGATGATTGGACCATTTTTGGGCTAGTAAAAGACCATATAACCAGTTTGAGACTTATGTTGAACAAGTGTAGACAGCACCAGATTTCCCTGAATCTAAAAAAGTGTATCTTTTGTGCACCTTTTGGAATTCTGCTTGGTCACATTGTATGTAAGCAGGGATTGATGATGGATCCTGCGAAGATCGCTATCATTGTGAACCTGCCACCCCCGAAGTTCGTCAAACAACTTCGCACGACACTGGGTCACACCGGCTACTACTGGAAATTCATCCAAGGCTATGCTCAGATTACCGCTCCGTTGGAGAGGCAGCTGAAGAAAGATATCAAGTTCGAGTGGACACCGGAGTGTCAAGTAAGCTTAGATATTTTAAAGGAAAAAATGGTCACTGCCCCTATTCTAGTATTTCCTGACTGGAACAAAGAGTTCCATGTGCATGTCGACGCATCCTCCATTGCTCTGGGTACTATGCTAGCTCAGTCAGGAGTAGGTAATATCGATCACCCTATCTCTTTTGCAAGTAGAAAATTGTCCACAGCAGAGAAAAATTATACTATGACAGAACGCGAAGGTCTCGCTATGGTATATGCACTACAGAAGTTTCGACATTATCTGCTAGGATCTCATTTTAAGATGTTTACTGACCATTCTGCTTTGAAGTATCTAGTTAACAAGCCTGTGCTAGGTGGAAGAATATGTCGGTGGTTGATCCTATTCCAAGAATATGATTTTGAGATCATCGTTAAGCCTGAAAGACTTAACCTAGGACCTGACCACTTGTCGAGGCTCGACTCAGGCGAAGAACCTACCAATTTGGACGAAGGTCTTCCTGATGCCCAGCTATTTGCTATACCGATGGTTGATGAATATTTTCAGGATATTGTTCAATACTTGTCTACAGGTTTTCCACTCCCTGAGATGACCACACAACAAAAGAAGCAGTTGGTGGTTCGCGCAGCGGTCTTCACCTTAATAGCGGGACAGCCGTATAAAATGGGACCAGATGAAATAGTACGCAGATGCGTCTTGGAGCATGAACGACCACTAATTTTGGCAGAATCACACTCTGGCGCAGCAGGAGGTCATTATGCAGGGAAAGCCACCGCAAAGAAGATTTTGACAGCCGGCCTATGGTGGCCCACAGTTCATAAGGATGCAAGAGAATATTGCCACAGCTGCGACATCTATCAGAGGACAGGCAAACCATCCAGGTGGGATGAAATTCCCCTAGTTCCACAGGTAACCTTACAAGCTTTTGACAAATGGGCTATTGACTTTGTTGGCCCTATCAACCCCCTCGCGAAGAAGTCCAGAGCGCTATATATTATTACAGCTACTGACTACCTTACCCGTTGGGATGAATCCCAACCAGTCAAGAATTGTAGCGCTGCTACAGCCGCGCAATTCATCTTCGAACACATCTTATCCAGGTTTGGGTGCCCTCGCGTCCTTATGAGTGATCAAGGATCACATTTATTAAATAAAACTATTGCAGTGCTGACTGAAGAATTTTAAGTATACCATCAGAAAAGTACAGCCTATCATCCACAAGCAAATGGGACTGTCAAAGCTTTTAATAAGATCCTTGAGCATGCTTTGACAAAGATTTGTAATGCTAAAAGAAATGATTGGGACCTTCGAATTCCAGCAGTGCTATGGGCTTACCGAACTACTTACAAAAAGTTGACAGGCCATACACCTTTTCGACTGGTTTATGGGCAAGAAGCCGTCATGCCCATGGAATACATTGTTCCCAACCTCAGAATATCTACTTTCACCGAGATGGATGACCCAGCCATAATGACAGAAAGACTGAAACATATATTAGAACTCGAAGAAGATAGATTTATTGCAGGTTTCTAGCAACAGGTGCAAAAAGCTCGAGAAAAAGCGTGGCATGACAGACACATCAAGAAGAAACAATTCCAACAGGGTGATCTTGTGCTCCTCTATGACAGCAAATTCATGAAGTTCCCAGGAAAGTTCAAGACACATTGGAAGGGCCCATATATAGTACAGAAAGTTACTGATGGGGGCACAGTCCAGCTAGCTAAGTTAAATGGAGAACTTTTCCCTTCTATGATAAATGGGAGTCATCTAAAAAAGTACAGGGACAGGCTAGGTACTCAGAATCAGAGGTAGCACCAAGAAAGAAAAGTCTACGTACCTAGAACAGCTGAAATCAGGTACTGGACCATAAGATAAGTTGCTCATAACACTAGGGAATGTCGTAGTCTGAAGGCTGAAGTATGGAAAGTCGAAGGTTGGTCAGGGGTCGCAGGGTCATACTGTGTCGAAGTGGAAGGTGGTCATTGTGTCATAGGTTCCAACTGTGTCGCAGCGTAGAATGTGATGGATGGGACAAAATGAAATTGGTGGCAGTGGCACGTGAGCTACTCTCAATACCTGTAATTATGAGATTTTGGGAAAATCTGAGGCCGGGTGTGACGAGATTCTTGGCATTCAAGAAGATTTGGTGTCATTAATACACTATGCTGACATATTTTGTAACGGAATTCTATAAGTACGCTACATTGGCTTGTGAAATTTTCCTCGAAGCACTTCTTGGAGTTTGCTCGACTGGAGCCATGTCAAACAATTGTGAAGTCCAGGAGCTAGTACGAGAGTTTAGAGAGAGAGGTCTGCAAAACCTTTTGAGTAATCCGCCAGTACAGTCATATTCAACCTAGGTACACAGGCAGGCAGAAGTTCGCTCTAAATCAGGAGAAGGCAGGCACAAATTTGCTCTAACGTGGAGCAACGAAGGCCATAAGACCTCACCAAACGACTCTGGGGAGCCCTGCCCTGAAATATTTCGGCATAGTATAATCATGGTAGCTGTGTGTCTTATGCAGTGTGACACGCAATTCCAGGGGACCCCAAGCTGTGGATGGTTAAGTGTCGCCCACCCGAGCAATGGATGGGGGTGTAGATGGATCCACAAGGCCTTGCTCTGTATAAATATCAAAAAGGAAAGAAGCAGGCAGCTGACAACCAACAGGAAGGACTCCAGGAACCAATGCACAGTGTCTTCGCCAAGCACATTTTACCACCAGCCAAGCAGATAAGTTCCCCAGGACGGGACACTGGTGAGTCTTAGGGGCCTGTTGGGGCACGCACCTCAACAGTCCTTAAGATGGGTAACTCCGCGAGTTTTGACTCAAAATAGTCTTAGGGGTGTCGGGGGTTGAGTCAAAGTCCTCTATTGTAATAAACCCGCGGCTTAAGACTAGGGTTTAGGGTTTTGGGTGCTCATGGTTTGAATCCATGTTTTTGTAAATAGTGTGATATAAATAGGCACTTGGGTAAATAAGAAAGGTTACGATTTTTGATGTAAAGAAAGAAAGGTGAAGCTAAGGCTGATTGTGTAAAGAAAGGTTAAGTCCCAGCTATGTGCGTGGATGACCTCTACAGCTGTGTGCGCAGAGGGGTTTTGTAAGAAGATTAAGGAAAGATTTGCAGCTGTGTGCGGAGAGGGGTTTTGTAAGAAGATTAAGGAAAGATCTGCAGCTGTGTTTCCAGAGGGGTTTTGTAAGAAGATCAAGGAAAGATCTTCAGCTGTGTGCGCAGAGGGGTTTTGTAAGAATATTAAGGAAAGATCTGTAGCTGTGTGCGCAGAGGCCTGCTGCTGTGTGCGCGGCTTGAAAGGACTGAAGGGATCTGCAGCTGTGTGCGCAGATCAAACTGTGGTTTTGTAGCAAGTTGAATAAAACACAGTTTTGTGGACGTAACCCCTACACTGGGGGTGAACCACGTTATATCTGGTGTTGTGGTTTCTTGTGTTGTTTCTCTTTCTGTTGTCTTGTATGCATTAATAACTGTATACATTTGATAAATTAGATCACTGCTAATAACAAGCTTCGCTGTGAATTCCCTGTAGTGGGTTAAGCAAGTAATGGTTGTTTATCTATCTACGAAGTTGTATATGAATCGATAATAAAGTTGTGTAATTATTGATTAATAAGTTTATTAAAGGCTAAGGTACAGTAATACCCCTCTCTGCTTGCAGAAACCTGATTCTGCAGCACCCCATAGCTGTTTCGGGTTAGACTGCAACCTGCGCGCAGGTTGTTTCCGAAAGGGCCAACACTGTGGGTCTTTTGTTGGTGTGACATAAAAGTATTAAACCCAGGTCTACCCTATTGTCCAACAGAAATTGTATTTCTTGACAAGTTTTGAACCCTAAAGCAGGTCCATCTTCAGGAGAGGCTTCAGAAAGCTTCTCAATTTCTTAAAATGGTGCCCATATCTCACATGTAGATTAAATTTTCCTTATGCAAACACTTTGTGCTAGTTTAGGGAACCATGATGTCTAGTAAGCCCCATATAAACTTGTAGTGGCTTTAGAACCTGCATTTTAACCCTAAACCATGGCAGGGTCCAAGAGAGTCATCCATGGTGTTACAAATTTTAAAATCCTCACCATATCGCCTTTCTTGTGAGGTAATGTACTTTGAACTTGAATTGACCATACATTATTTCTATCAAATTTCGAGGGATCCTCTTAGATGCTTCTACAACCAATATTTCCAATTGAACAAATCACCCACCTTGATAATTCCTTTATTTAAAAGGCATTTGGCTAAAATTTATCTAGAGTTATGTCCACTTTCCATGACCTGTGGCTTATAGACTATTCGAGCTCAAATCAAATCGCCGGTTAAAGGTATGTTTGAGTTTTAAACCAGACACTTTGATTTTTTAAGTTCCCTTGTTATCTATTATGATTTCAACGGTGAATGAGTAGGTAACGAGTCAAGATTTATGGATGTCTTTTGGGCATCCAATTGTCTCAATGAGAGTTGGCATAGTTTAAGAACACAATCAAAATTATAAGTAGGCCGAATGTCAAAGATAGTGTGTAAATCAACAATCTGACTACTGAAGAAGTGTGAGCTGTGAGATATCTTAGAGTCAACTAAGTAAACCAGGAAGTGAATCGATCAAGGAACGGAGACTCTGTGAACACGCCCAAAACTCATATATTTTTAGTACAATCGGTCAGTATAAATAAAAGGAGATTGAGACAGAGTAAATATTCTAGTTCTGGTAATGGATTAGAGTGGAGCAGCGGAAGGCCTATTTTCCATCGAGTAATAAATGTTTTAATGTAGGTTTGGGTAGCCCTGCATCACACACCATGCAAGAATTTCATGTCATCCATTTAAAGGATCTAGAGATTTTGGAATCACAAATATTGTGTCTTGGTGTTATAAGTTCAACTCATATCTCTAAATTCCTTTGGGATTAACTTAAAGTGCCAAGTAAAAGTCACTCTCGAACAGTACATAGAGACAAGCTTAGATATGCAATCTGTGTGAGTGTGATGTGTGTGTCCATGTGAATGCCCATCTTCTAGTATTATAACTTGGGCATTTACCTCTATGTTTTCAATCACTCTTTTACTATGTAAAATAAATCCCATGGGAATCAAACATTGGTCAATAGTGTAGCATAATGTTGGAATATTTTATAGGGGCCATAAAACTTGAGCAACTAATTGCTTTTTTCCTTGAGAGATGTCCATTTATAAGGCCAAATATGTAAAAACATTTGATCCACTTCTTCAAAGTAACACTATGAGCATTATCGAAATGCTTGTTGCTTCATTCCATTTTAAACCAATACCAAAATGTCCTTAAGAGTACAAAGAAAGTTAGCTTTTGTGTTAAGATTGATATCCACTTCTTCTACCTTGGATGTTCTTGGTAAAAATGAGGGTATGGATGGGGAGGTTGTCCAAAATAGCCTTGTAGGGTGACATTTTTGTAGCACCATGATAGGTGGTATTGTACTACCTTTCTGGAAGGAAAGGGGGCGGGGGGGGTGGGGGGGAACTATTAAACCCAATGGCCATATCAGTCAATGTAAAACACAACAAATAAAAATATTTTTATGGTCAACACCTCACAACCTCTATTGCTTGTTATTAACTCCAATATCTCAAGTCCTGCAGTATCCATAAGTATTGTGACATGCATCATCATCATGGAAATCGACATTGTCATCATCATCATCATCATCATCAATTCCATATGGTACATCAACATCATCTTGATCATCATCCTCATTATCATCATCATCATCAACATTAAGTACATCATCAACAAATTCATTGTCATCATTGTCATTATGGTCACTAATATGCCATTAGTGTTCTTAATTACTCATCGACATTAGGATTAATGTCGTGTAATTGTTAAGTTCATTTATATGTCGTTACAATCATTTTGATGATAATATGATTGTTTAGATGTTGTTACAGACATTTAGGTGCCATTAGAATCAATTAGTATCCAAAAGTGATACCACATGCATAATCATCATTGACATCCACATCGTCATCATCATCATACAATAAATCAACATCATTGTCATTGTCATAGTCATCATCAATATAATTGCGATAATAATGAGCAAGGATCCCTACTACCTCATAAGAATGGATGATATAGTCTTATACTTATCAAATCTTATCCATACAATCCATCACAATTATTGTAATACATCATCGTCATTTTTTTAGGGCCAATCAAATGCCATTAGGGTCTATCAAATGTTGTTGGGGACACTCAAATTCCATTAGAGCAATTTAGGTGACATTAAGGTAATTTACCCCTCATTAGGATTAATCAAGATCTAAAAGTGCCATGATTATGATCATTTATGTGCCACTATGATAAATCAAGATCCAAAAGTAATATCACATGAATCATGATCATTGACATTGAAATTGATATAATATCTAACGTTATGTCATACGTTTTTCGAACACAATTCCTAGCTCTAAACCTAGTGCAATTCCTAGTGCGGTTCCTTTCAATTTCTTTGGCATTATTCCAAGTGATATACCTGGATCTATACCTGGTGCTATGCTAGATTTTTTCTAGGCACAATTCTTGGCTCTATACTTAGCACTGTGTTGGATGTTTTTCCTGCTAAATTTCATGGCACAATTCCTATCGCTAACCCTGGATTAATATATGGTGCTATGCTATTCAGGACATTTTTTGGAGGCTATTCTTGGCATTATATGGGATGTTTTCTTGGACGCTAATTGGGACGTTAACTTGGATGCTAATTGGGATGATAATTGTGATGCTAATTGGGACGCTAATTGGGATGCTAATTATCGTCCAAAATAGCGCCAAGTTTTAAAAAGGGACCCAAACAACACCATTAAAAGCGCCATCCCGTGGAAAAGCGTCCACTTTGTCCAAAAAAATGATGAAAAATACACTAAAAGTGATCATGGGCGCTAAAAAAGAAACTAAAAGAGACGCTAATCACAAGGTTTTGTTGTAGTGCATGTAACTTAAAAATATAATCCATGAATACTTGGGCAGCTGTGGATGGTGTAAATGGGTGTGATAAGAAACAAAAAAAATCTCATTTAGAAAGGTGTAAACTACTACATTGACTGGAATTGTTACAAAATTAAAGGAAAATCCTTTAAAGGAGTCGAGAAAATAAGATAGGAGGTAAGGCAAGTGCTAGTAAGAAAATAATATCCCAGAAGAAAAAAATATAGGATGAGAAAAGGGAGGTTGTTGCTACGCTAGTAAAAATGGGACACCAAAGAAAAGTCCTCTCAAACCTCAAGAAGGTATCCCCTCGAAAGATAAGAAGGATCAGATCATTGGATAGAGAGATAGAGGCATGTCCGAAGTGGTAAAGAAACTAGCAATTGTTCCACAAATTCCTACCACGGACAGTGTAGAAGAAGCCATCCCTTCTAGCCCAGCAAATAAATTTGAAGAAAATCATGGGGTAGAACAAACAAATAAAAGTCAAGTAAATACTAAGGACCTTATTACTCAACTGGAATAAGTACACTCCTTGTATGGAAAAAAATTAAAGAATCTATAAAGTAAATAGAAGGTACAAGAACAGAATTTTCTCTACCTCATCATGAGCAACAAATTTCAAGTTTACAATAAAAGTTTTAAATCATTTGATAGTAGAATTTAGAAAAAAATAAACAACTTTAGGATAAAAATTTGGCATTAATACCAAAACTGGAAAGGAAAAACAAAGATATTGAAAGCAGAGTTGATAACATTGATATATTGGAAGCATCAATTACCAAAGTTGTTGAGGTTGCAAAAGATATGGGGTAACAATTCTTTGAAAGTTAGAGGCCTTGAAACTTTCCTAGTTCCTTGAACCTTCAGTACCCATAGATGCATGTTTTCTCACATTCTTAGCGTCTTTTCTCCTCCCTTCATAAATTTGATGCATTTGAGATTGGCCATAAACCATAGATTGGTAAGTTACTTTTCCAGCAATTCTACTTGCTTGGTTAGATTAAAATTTTAGTAATAAGATGTGGTCAACACATTTATAATGGAATTAAAAAAGGGATATTGATGGATCCAAGTGCCTTCCACATAGTACAAACTACCTGTAGACTCTACATTTCTCTTTCAAAGTCATAGAAGTCCATTCAAGCAATCAACAAAATAAAGAATTTGGTGCCCTGAGGCCCCTCACAAATAGGTGACTCACATTAGATACAATGTCTGTTATTCTAACAACAACTAAATTTATAAGAGGATGGGATAGAATGACCCCTGGAACTAAGCATAACAAAAAAAGCAAGCCTAGGGAACAACTTCAACTGACCACCCAAGAGATGGAGCAGAAAACCTTTTCAGTCTAGGGAAACAACAGAAGACTAGAGAGTTAGAGAGGCAACTCTATTTTTTAAGAATATCAAGCTAAAGGGACTAAGATTTGACCAAAAATGGATGGCAAAGAAACCATTAAATTCTAATTTCAGTACTTAAAGAAAAAGAATTGCACTAAGAGGATATCATATCTCAAATATAGGAAAGAAGGACTAGCCAAAGATGAAGCCTGTATAATAGAGATATGTCAAAACCATTTTCATAGGATCATTATGTCTATAGCATACAATAGTATGCAAGAAAGAAGTGAAAGAGAAAGTGAGGCAAATCATCCCAACAAAGGTTGCAGCATTTGTGTGGAATCTTCTCTCCAGAGTCCAAACCTCTAGATTGATTTATTGAAAAGTGATGAGATTCCACCATGAGAAAACACATGAATATGTGATTGAATAAACTTATTGCAAGTGGCTAGAAGACAAGCCAACATAAGACTTCTTAAAGGCCTGGCCTTCGAGGAATCCCTTGAAAAATATCCCAGTGCTTAAGACACATGAACAATGATTGGAGAAATAACCTATAGGTTGATATTGAAGATGAGTTATTGGATGGAAATATCTCAATGAATGCAGTGAGAAAAGTATGGTAGCCATACAAAGTTGAGTGGGTAAGGTCCTGCAAAAGTTGATTGAATCCTAGACAAGACTTCCCAACCAGTCGTTAACTTAGACAAGCTATCCATAGCACTTTCATAAATGGAAAATCACAAATCTCAGTTTAGATGGCTTGACACTGAGCTTTGGAAGACTACTTGGAAATCTGTTGGCCCAAATCCTCTACAGATATACAAGGAAGCAATATGAAACAACGACATTATTAAATTCATAATCAAGGCCGGTGACAGGCTGGAAATGGAACTAATTTCAAACTGAAGGCCCATCATGCAATAAAATGTATCTTTTAAAAATAATTGCAAAAGCCCTTGCTTTGAGAATTAAAACATATTATACAGACAATTATTATACCCGATCAAATAGGATTTATATGGGGAAATTTATTATGGGGCAGATGTCTGGGATGTGATGCCTTGTTCATCAAAATTGACTTTGAAAACGCTTATGATGGAATAAGTGGACCTTTATCCTAGCCATGCTACGGAATTGGGCTTTGGCCCCTTCTTTCTCTAGCCACTTTGGCCTACCTTTCCATCACTAGATGCAAATGAGGATGTGAGCAAGTTACAAGTTGACCAAATCAATCAGCAGTTTTCCATCAATCCATGGCCTCTATGTCATGGGAACAAGGTTTGAGGTATCTAATCGCAACAAAAGTGGGCCTAGGTACAATCAAGTGAATTCCCCTTCCTAAGCCAGAAGTAGGTCAGAGAGTCAAAAGGCCACCTCCCATATGACTCACTTCTTACAATCTTGAAGGATCAAGAAGCTATTTCAAGAATATAATCTAAATCCAAATGAAAATGCATGGACTGTTAGGCTATATGGAAAGCATGAATGTCACTTAAGTAAGCAGTTTTAGGGTGGGATGATAAATAACCAAAGAATAGCGGTAAGAAATAGACTTCATAAATCAAGACTGACAATCCATGATGTATTTTGAGGGCATAGAGTAAATCATGCAGGGAAACATATGCTTTGGTTAAATGCATGCTTTTAAAACTAAGTTAGCTACACAATGTTCAGTTAGAATGAGGTTGTGCAGGAAATATATTTACTTGCTAGAGATCGGTGCTAAGGAAGAAATATTGGTACTATTCGCTAATTTTGGGACAAGATATCATCTCAATATGCATCGGGCCAGGAAACTATCCAATAAGAACACTGTAATGTTAGTATTTTTTAGTGTATTACAAGATGGATGCTTTCCAAAAAATTGGAAGGGAAGAAGAAAGGTTGTTTGTATTTTTCTTGGCTTTTGTCAAGTAACAAAAAACAATACAAGCAGTAATATTACAAAGATTCTTCAATCTCATTGTACCCCATGAACAATCTTTCTAGTGGGTACATAACAGAAAATTCTCTTCAATGTTAGTCATTGGGAATATTCAAACCTAAGCCCTGGGCAGTAAGGATCATGAGCATGCAAAATAAGCTGCATCTTTCCATAAATATTATTCAAAGAAACAAGAAATCTTGTATGAACTTTTCTTGTCTTTTGAAGACATCTTGTATGTACTTTTCATGTCAAGTAACAAGAAACAAATTACAATACAAGCAGTAATATTACAAAGTTTCTTCACTCTTGATGTACACCATGGACAGTCTTTCTAGTGGATATACAAAATGCTCTTCAATGTCAATCATTCAAAATATTCAAAACTGTGATTCCTGAGTCATGGGAGGTAAGGATCATAAGCATGTAAGTTTTCTTGTTGTAGCTAAAATATAATTTCAAAAATAAAATACATCATTTTTTGCTAACCAAAAACAAGCTGATATAGATCGCTCAGTCTCAACTATACTGTTGGTTGGAATATATTTCCAAAAAGAGCAGTTAAGAGATGTCCAAAATCATAAATTTCTATAGTACTACGGCATCCATTAAAACAACATACAAAATAGACAAGTTTAGAGCTTCTTACACTATAAAAACATACCATGCAGCATCACAACATGTTATCATTACAACTTACATGCAATAGAAAGAAATGTGCAAAACCATAAATCTCTACAAGGGTATGTCAAAAGTTAAAACTGAGTATGTAGTTTCACACCATACATCATAGGAAACATGGGAAAACAATGAATTCTCAAACTACCTTTCCTCTTCAAATTGATACTAGAAACCTCAAACCTAAGGCTTCAGACTTAAATCATAAATGCCAATGAAAAGCTTCAGTGGCACAGTTAATAAGCCATCTCTAAGGATTCAAAGTGCTTATGTTTTTCATAATGCAAGATTGACATTTTGTAATTCAACAAACATATCAGGAAGCAAGTTGAGAACACAAAGTGATGAAAGCCCATGCTGCACAAAAGGAATTCTATAATTGGTCAACTTTTACTACTTGTAATTATATATCTGATAATAGCATATAGAGATATCAACACCAATTCCATTATCTCCAATAAAGCTAGGTCATAATGATCAGGCTTATTCGGTAGGGTAGGGTCAACATGGTAGTCCAAGTAGTTGAACCCTCTAGAATAATTTCCAACAACCTTACAAGTGTTTCAGCTCCAAGACAATCATTGGTCTGTGACCTGGGAGTGTGCTAGCAGTTTTTGAAGCCAATTTCCATCCTAAATTTGACCTATTCTCTTGGGTGTTGCTCTTAAAGGATAAATATCCCTTCTAAAAGGGACAAAGAGAATGGAGAGGAGATATTGAGACTTGATATAGCTCTATGATCATCTTCAACCCCCTTCTCTAAAAAGATGCCATGCAAATAAGAAAATAAGGGGGTTGTTGGAATCCATGCAAACAAGAAAATAACACAAAATCAAAATCAATTTTGCAAGTACACAATATAGCTTCTTGGTATCATAATATGAGAATGATTTTCCATAAATCCAATGCCAATCCTTTTAAATAAAGCCTTGAATATTAGATTTGACTATCTTGTAGATTACCCCATGTATGAGCTCTCACTTAGAAAGCCTCTTATCTACACAATTTGGGAGTATACCCAATATTCCCTATTGGTGTTGGAAAGGTCTAGATTGATCCATCTGCAATATCCCATCCATTTCTAGGTCCCTCATGACATTAAATACATTAACAAAAGGATTAGGCCACTATAATGTTCCCTCTATTAGTTCTTGCGAGAGCTAGAGTCAGGGATAAACCATCTATAAAATGCAATTACTGGTTAGTATATGCCGCACCATCCCTAGCCCAACTAATTTTGGCTATTGTATGGGCGTCCCTAGCTCGATAGGGAAGCTCCAACAAGGAAATTGGAACTCAAGGTCCCCAGTGTGCTTAATTGTATTAAATAGATGCACCTCTAAATCACGCTTGTTAGTATTGGGTTGCTTCCTAATTTTGCTTTCTTTTACTCAACAATATTGTGCTACCATATTTCCTCAACTTCTAAGAATTCAATCACTCTTTGGATTGTTGCCTATTTCCAATAATTCTAGCCCATGCCATGAGTGGGCTACAAATGGGCCAAGGAATAGATCAATATGATTAGAGAGTACAATCAGTGGGAAGTAGACTGTGGGAGTGACAAATAAATATAATCCATCAATGATAATCCTTATGCATGTATACTAACTAAGAATTGATTCAAAGTAAAAATTTTAATGATTCAAATAACTTATTAGCGGAATCAAAATAATTATTTTTTATCCAATGGAAATGCCATAAAACTAATTGACATCACCTAAGGACAAGATTGCAAATGTTTTCAACATTCCTTCTCCATGGGAGGGTCATTAATATCCTCCAAGAACACTCTATGTTGAAGCAAAAATATTACAACAATTCACCTTATTCCATCATCACTTTGAAGAGAAATTTGGGAAACATGAGGCCAAGGCAAAGCAAGAGTGTGAGTGCACACATATTAGCTTCTCACACTTTTTAACAACAAATTGGTAGCATAATCTTAGATTGAAGAGATACCCCTGGCCTAGCTAGGGAACACAGTCCTACTAAGGTTATCCTTAAAATATCTAAGTCTAGTCTAGCTAGTCCTAGTAGGACTGTGAATTAGCCTAAACCCTAGCTAGGAGAGGTTACAACAGTCCACTTTAAGGATGAGGGAGTTCATCATAGTCCATGGACCATCTAGGAGAGATCATACATAGTCACAATCCATTAGGATAAACCTTACACAGTCACAAATTAGGTTTAGCATCCCCAGAGGGATGACGCCAAAGCTAACAGTCCAAGAGTATCCCACAGAACTGAACACGGCCTATATTTTCAGCAGAAAAATGGTCTTGGATCAACCTAAAATAGTCACGGGTCAGCTTCATAGAGTCTCAACCCAACATGGAAACAT
>LPNX010744088.1:318099-343099 GCA_001517045.1 Pseudotsuga menziesii | reverse complement strand
GAGCATTATTGAAATGTTTGTTTCTTCATTCCATTTTAAACCAAGACCAAAACATCCTTAAGAGTACAAAGAAAGTTAGCTTTTGTGTTAAGATTGATATCCACTTCATTGTCTTTATGGTCACTCATATGCCATTAGTGTTCTTAATCAGTCATTTTCAGTAGGATTCATGTCATGTAACTATTAAGGTCATTTATATGTCGTTACAGTCATTTAGATGATAATAGGGTCATTTAGATGTCGCTACAGACATTTAGGTGCCATTAGAATTAATTAGGATCCAAAAGTGCTACCACATGCGTAATCATTGTTGACATCCACATCGTCATCATCATCATACAATAAATCACCATCATTGTCATCATCATAGTCATCATCAATGTCATTGATAATATAGTTGTGATAATAATGAGCAAGGAGCCCTACTACCTCACAAGAATGGATGATATAGTATTATACTTATCAAATCATATCCATACGCTTCATCATAATTATTGTAATGCATCATCATCATGTTGCTAGGGCCAATCAAGTGCAATTAAGGTCTATCAAATGTTGTTGGGGACACTCAAATACCATTAGAGCAATTTAGGTGACATTAAGATAATTTACCCTTCATTAGGATTAATCAAGATCCAAAAGTGCTATGAGTATGATCATTTAGGTGCCACTATGATAAGTCAAGATCCAAAAGTACTATCACATGAATCATGATCATTGACATTGGCATTGATATATCTGATATTATGTCGGACATTTTCCGAACATAATTCCTAGCTCTAAACCTAGTGCAATTCCTATTTGGGTTTTTTCAAAATTTATGGCATTATTCCAGGTGCTATATCTGGCTCTATACCTAATGCTATGTTGGATGTTTTATAGGCACAATTCTTGGCTCTATACTTGATGCTATGTTGGATGTTTTTCATGTCGAAATTGATGGCACAATTCCTGTCGCTAAACCTGGATTAATATATGGTGCTATGTTATTCATGGACATTTTTTGGAGGCTATTATGGGCGTTATATGGGATGCTTTCTTGGACATTAATTGGGACGTTAATTGGGATGCTAATTGGGATGATAATTATGATGCTAATTAGGACACTAATTCGGATGTTAATTGGGATGCTAATTATCATCCAAAATAGCGCCAACTTTTAAAAAGGGACGCTAATTGGGATGCTAATTGGGACGTTATTTGGGATGCTAATTGGGACTCTAATTGGGATGTTAATTGGGACACTAATTGGGACACTAACTGGGATGCTAATTGGGATGCTAATTGGGACGCTAATTGGGATGCTAATTAGCATCCAAAATAGCGCCAGCGTTTAAAAAGGGATGCAAATAATGCCATTAAAAGCGCCATCTCGTGGAAAAGCATCCACTTTGTCAAAAAAATGATGAAAAATACACTAAAAGTGATGGTGGACGCTAAAAAGGAACCTAAAAGAGATGCTAATCACAGGGTTTTGTTGTAGTGTACAGGTTCATCCACATTCATGATATCCATAATAGACTCATCCGATGGGAAATTCTATGAGAGATAATCTAGGGAGAGGAGAGGGGAATCTAACCAATAGGGAATGTGGTAGAGATCCGATGCCACTAGATTATGATCATCACATTGTATATCGAAAATAGACTGGATAGCATCGTAGAGAGCTTCGTAAGGGCCTAGAGAAGAAGTCTCAACAAATTCTTTACCTTTACAAATGTGCCCGGTCATGGATATCATGTTCACAGTTGCCACTTACGTACTAGGGCTGGTGTAGGGAAACACACCCATAAGGGTTGAATCCTTCAACATTTCTACCCCTATCAATTGATAAGGAGGAGGGGACTACCCTAACATAGAAATATTATTTCCAATGGGGGTAGTAACATCTGGTGAGAAAAAATCGACATTAGAGGAAATTTGAGGTCTAAAATGGGCCTCCTGAGTAAAATAATAAAATAATATTTATTAATTTTGGAGGAAGAAATAAAAAACTACTTTTCTTGTTCATATTTTCAACATATTTCCATGTGTTTTTACTCAAATTTTCAGTCGAAGGGCTCATTGGATGTGGAATTAAATTACACATTCAACAAGTACCCACACTGCATACTTTTGATGGACCCTGCTACCCAAAAACAAGAAACACCTGAAAAATGTGATGATGGTCATCATCACATTTTTTCAGTTATTTCTTGTTTTTTGGGTAGCAGGGTCTGTGCAAAGTATGCAATGTGGGTACTCGTTGGATGCGTAATTTAATTCTGTGTCTAATGAGCCATCTCGATTGAAATTTGAGTAAAAACACAAGGGGATATGTTGAAAATACTAACAAAAAAGTAGTTTTTTTTATGACAAATAGGTCAAGTCAACCACTATGGTTGAATCTTTTTATTGAAATTCTATTGGTTCTTGAATTCTAACTCACAAGAATTTATTGTTGGCTCATTTTCTTATAAGGCCCATTTTAGACCCCAAATTTCCTTTGATGGTTGATCGATGGTCAAATGAGGGAATTAGAGAGTATGAAAAACTGTAGAAGCGATAACCGTCATAGCATAGAACCAGTTCCTCACCAATAGCAGATTGTAATCCAATGAAGCATTGAATACCTCCACCTAAATGGAAATAGTCTTTCCCCCAAGCTTGATCGAAAGGGCTGATAACAGACCATGAGGATGGAAACCTCATCCGTCAAAAGATTTTAAAGTTGTGGGTGACTTTGTAAGTTCAGGAGAACCAATACCTCTCCAGCAAGACACAGACAATACTGAGGTGGAAGCTCCTTCATCCAAAACGGTCCTATGGACCTTTCTCCCAACTAATCTTGTCACGATTTGAAACACAAGCTGGTGGGGTGATCTGGACTTGTAATTCTCCACATTAAAATGAATCAACTTTGTGTTGTCTGGGTCTAAGGCCCCTAAGGTCGTCAACAAGTTTTTGCATTGTGTAGGGAAACTTTGGAGTACCTCCAGGGTAGACATTGCCCAAGGTGCTTGAGCTAAATCTTCAACAACATTGTAGAATTATGCATCTTGAGCATTTGGATTAAAAATAAATTTTCGGAAAGTACTCTTAGGTGGGTGTAAAATCAAATCAAGATTAGGTTTCTCAATCACAAGAGGACCATTAGACGAAGGTGGAGGAGAATAATTAGTAGAAGGATATTTCTCTGAAGAAGGACTCTCATTCTTTTTCTCTGTGGGTTTGTCATATGACTGACTACGAGTAGTCAAGCTAACAGTTTCTGAGGACATCATTCATATTTCTTCCATATAATTATAGGTTCCTTATGAAGACATATGATCAATCAATTGTTGTTGAGATGGAAAGGGGTCAGTAAGTATTGCTGATGTAGGGTTACTTTTCAAAAATTTACTAATTTCTTCACGACAGGGGAACTCCTTCATGAAGTTGTCACCACCACACAATAGGAAGGGATACTTAGCCTTCCTATTTCCTTTATTGTCATTCTCTGGGTTGTAGTCTTGGAATTCTCCTGTTGGTTTCCAAGCTTTTTGCCTTTTCTTTTTTCCTTTGTTTTTATTATCCGGTGGCTGTGTACTTTGAATAGCATTCACCTCAATAGAAACCATAGGAAAAGAAGGAGTAGTAGTAGAAGTACTATGTTCCTTGGCAAGCTTAGTTGCTAATGGGGGTTGGATTGAACCTACAACCCCATCAACAAAATTTTTTGCAGGTGTCTTGGCAGGGTCTGTGCTGGGATGAGGAGCTTAAGGGATTAGATCATACAAAGTTTCAGACTAGGAATAAATCAAGTCCATATACTGAGCGTGGATGATAGCCTGCTCTTTAGTTACACCACCACCCATAGCCACATCACGGGAAATGGGAGGAAACAAGGATTTCGTAAACCAATCAACCAACAATTGGTTTGGTATAGGAGCTTTAATAAGTCTTCCCTGTCTCCTTCACTCATGAATATGATCTGATATATGTGTGGAAGTATTCTGACGAAGTGATGTCAAAATATCCATACTAGTTTGGTAACAGATGGGCGGCTGGAAATGAGTAAGAAAAATTATTTCCAATGAGTTGAAGTCCACAATCGAAAGTTTTAGAAGCTCAATCTACCACTTGGCATCCACACCAGTCAGAGTTCTCTAGAAGAGTCTCAAATGAAATGAATCATCCATCAAGGAGTTAGAAGAACACCATAGATGGAATTTCAAAACATGATTTTTGGGATCTTCTCCCTATTTCCCATCAAACTTCGGGATGTCTGATGGTAACTTAACTGGAATTGTAGGCCATGAAGAGTTATGTTGGATGGGGTCATTGATAAAATTGGACATATTAGGAAAGTCCAAGTTTTCCAAAAAAGGAAGTTGTCGATTAGGTTATACATACTGGTAATACTAATATGGTATCTGTATACCAGTAGGACCATAGGTCGATTGATACACTAGATGTTAGGGAGTTGGATTCGTAGATGATCCTCCCAAGTATCTGCTTGATGGAGGTAGGCCTCAAGGATGAGGGTTTCCTCTAGGTGGTGGTCCCCCATAAGGTGGTCCTCTAGGTGGTGGTCCTCCATATGGTGTTCCCCCACAAGGTGATCCTCTAGGTGGTGGTCCCCCAGAAGGTGGTCATCCAGGTGGTGGTCCTCTAGAAGGTAGTCCTCTAGGTGGTGGTCATCTAGAAGGAGGTCCCCCAAAAGGCAGACCTCCTCCTGGTGGGCCTCCACAAGTTGTTCCTCCAAAAGGTGTGCCACCAAAATCTCCAGCAGTATTCATAAGTGTCTCTCTCGGCATAGGAATATATGACCAATTAGGTTTCCCCCATGGTCTAAAAATGTTTCCATGGTAAGGCATACTCGGATACACCATTCCTGTAGATGTAGGTTGAAAGTTCACATTGCTTACAGATGGTTGATTTCCCGGGTAAGTATAAACCGAGGAAGGTTGACTAACTACAGGTTGCACCCCTAAGGGTTGACCTGTACTAGGAGGAGGGATAACCACATTGGTCTTGGTGGAAGGGACAATCACTACATTTTTTCCTACAGTGGGTTTTTTCCTTGTACTAGAAGTAATTCTGCTAATCCTTGAAACATTTTGGGTTGGGGTTTCCCCCCAGTGGTGGAAGGTACGGGAGTATTAGCGACATAACTAGAATTTGGAACTGAAGGATCGAGAATAGAGGGTTGACCTAGATCATAAGTTACCAAAACTTGATTCAGTGATCCTAAATTAGGATCTACCTGAGACGATGAAAGCGCACGATATCCTTCGGGGGTTGTTTCTGAACAATGGGGAAGAGGAGAAAAAATTATCCTCCTTAATTTTTCTCCCATATTACATAATATGCTCAATAGATTTCTGGAATAATTATGCATTTGACGGAGTGTCTCTAAGGGCTTTCCTTAGAGGAGTAAGTACATAAGACTCTGGTTCAGTTACAATATCCCCATATTCATAAATAGCTTTCCCCAGGGAAGTTCTCCAAAAAGGAGCATTTGCACAAAACTTTGTTCCTACGATGTCATCTGATGGGTGATTGAATAGCCAATCCAATGAACCAGGTTGACCTTCTGTTGGACAATTAAAGGTTGTATCAGTCGTAGGAAGCTATTGGACCAAGGGATTATCATACGAAGTAAATTATTCCCCTGCTTCCACAACTTGGTTCCCTTCCACATCCGTGACACCTTGGTTTGTGGTTTGCATTGGAATTTCTCCTATAACAGGAGGAAGGTCGGGTGGTAAGCCTTGGACTCTTCGATATCATCTCAAAGGAAACTTAGCTAGATTGTTAGTCACTAAAACCTAACCTAGGGTTTGAAACTAGAATCACACACAAAACCACTCCTACGTAAGCTAAAGGTCACAAGCAAACTTAGGTGATAATAGGGGATGATAAAAGACGGTTCCTCACTAGGATTTTCAAGTCTTTTCAACTCACGATATACTGCAGGGTCCAACAATAAAACGTGACAAGGAGGATTGGGACCGTACGCGTTCCTGAATACTGGACTACCTGGATGACACGTGCATAGTAGCTCCTCAAGTGCTTTTATCGGTGTATTGCTCCAAAAAGATAGCCAAAACAAATTTTCTCAATTGGTTTTAAGGAATCCTAGAGGGGTTTCCCAATATACACAAGGTACGTGGGAGCTCAAGTCCGTGTTAGTGTTCTCTAATTCACAATTGTTCAAAAGGGGCCTTCCGATATACAATCAAGTACATGAAGTACCTTTCTATATACCTCAACGGTACTTGAAATGGCTTTCAATATACTGACGATACATGGAAGAACCACATAGTTCCTTAGATGTGGTGCAGGCAATAGAATGATAGCTCCTATGTTTTAAGACTCTGGAACATGTCTCTACCTTATCACTCAAGTTACTAAAAAAATTTAACCTAGAACTAGCGTTAATTTTATCTTGAATGATTAGGTGAATGCATGAGGTGAGAACATAAAAGTAAAACCATGCAATGCCAAAAAAAAATCTTAGTTGGTTTTAAGGAATCCTAGAGGGGTCTCCCGATACACACAAGGTATGTGGGAGCTCAAATATGTGTTAGTGTTGTCTAATTCACAACGGTTCAAAAGGGGACTTCCGATATGCAATCAAATACATGAAGTACCTTTCTATATACCTCAACGGTACTTGAAAGGGCATTCAATATACTGACAAGATGTGGAAGAACCACACATTTCTTGAGATGTAGTGCAGGCAATAGAATGATAGCTCCTATGTTTTAAGACTCCGGAACATGTCTCCACCCTATCACTCAAGTTACTAAAAACATCTAACCTAGAACTAGCGATAATTTTATCTTGAACGATTAGGTGAATGCATGAGGTGCGGAGAGAAAAGTAAAACCATGCAGCATGATATGCAAATTTTTCACTTTATCATTCGAGGAATGCCCTACTTACAAGAAGGAGAGAGTGATTTATTTCTATTTCTAAACAAAAATCGCAAATAGTCACACTGAACTTATCTTTCAAAAATGCAAACAAGCAACAAACTTCTACTAATGGAAACTTGAAAGCGAAAAGAAGCAAGATCTCTTTTCCAAAAAGAAAGACATTACTACTATTTGGCAAGTTAAACTCTCTTTTCAAAATTCTTCAAACATGAAAAGGCATAACTCAACCTATGATATTTTTGGTGAGAAAAGAACATATAAAGAAAATAAGAATGTGAATGCCTGGAATTTTGTGAAACTAATCAAGGATCCAACAATTCACCTTCAAATAAGACTATGATCAAATCTCAAATTTTCTTCTAATCAAAAGCAAAAGTAAGATTTCATTAACCTATGAAGAACAAAAATGAATAAACCAAAAGAAAAAAAATTTCCTTTCAGTGGATCTAACAGTAAAAAGAGATCTGACTATATGGCTTCCAAGCAGTCTTTCAAAAATCAAAACCAATCATAGAAAGCAGCTGAACAAATGGAAACAATCTAGATTTTCAACGAAAAGAAACAAATCTTTTACCACTTTCCAAATATTGAATTTAACAGTCAAACATCAATAATGAAGCTAGCAACATTTTTAGCAAAGAAACAAACTAATGCAAAGTTTTGAAAAAACAGGGGAATAAAACCCTATCTGGCACCACTTGCAGAAGGTTGGTGACAGAGCGTTACCACCTAGGAACCTCTTTTTGTGCATTGTAATAGAGTAGTGGCACCACCTGTTGACCACTGAGCATGCGCGGTGGCACTACCTATTGTCCTCACTAAATGCGTGGTGACTCCTTGTTGCAACTACAACTGTTTTCCCAAATTTTTGAAATTTTGGACCCTCCTCTTAATTTTTATCTCGCCTAAAGCTATTTGGATCCATAAACTCTGTTTTGTTTTCCCTCGGATACAAGTTTAGATTGTTTTGAGGTCAACTATTTTCATGCTTTTTGGAAAATTGCTTATGTCTGAAACTGCTTTGGGTTGTGATTTTGAAGTTTGATTTGAAGTTGTTGGCCTTTGATCTGTGATTTCATCCTTTGACATCGGAAGTCTATTTCTCATTTTCACCACTGTTTCGGAGGTGAAACAAACTTTTTCGTCGCTGTCGAGCTGAAGGTCTTTTGGAACTTAACATTTTTAGTTTGGTTTTTTGGAGGTCATTTAAACAATGCATCGGAGCCATATTTCCGTATGGAGCCTCTGTTGTGGAAACTGAACGATAAATGTTCTGATGGATAGCTTTGACTTTTTTGATGCCATGATGTTATTATTTTTACTTGATGTGCGCTGTCGAAGGTTGGTTGAAGTTTGAGTCGGTGTTTTGATCTCTATGACACCACTGTTTTGGGGATGAAACCAACTTTTTAGACCGCTGCACAACCTTAATATTTTTCGAACACTTAACGTTTTCATGATGTTTCTGTGCCATATCGGAAAGTTTTATGACTGTAAGTTGGAAGCCATAGTCTGATTGCATTTTGCTATTGCGAATCCTGAATCAAACTAAATGTCTGCCATATAACTGCTCCATTCATCGATATGTTTTATTTGCCTCGGATCCCGTAGTCTTTCCATCTTCCGCCATTGCGGATGCGTATCGCACTAACCGCCCGAGGTTTATGTCGTTTCGTTCGCCAACAAGGAGTTTTTTCACCTGAGGATTTAGTATTTAGTCTTTCCAACGCCGATGGACTTAATGGTCTCGCAAAACTCATTATCTGTCTGAAGCCCTCCATTGCGGCTGTTAATTAAATTATCCTGCCGATGCTTTGGTGGTTTTCCCGCCTGTTCTGTTTGTGTTCTTACCCTATCTGATGGGTGGCGGAGTTTTCATTTTCCTATCATTTTAAAGGTTATCGCGACGAGAACGCAGTATAGGACCTCATTTTGTTGATCAGTTTTATTGTTAATATGGTTTACATGGTCCGAATTAATGATGAATTTTGTTTTAACTGCAAGCGGATTTAGAATATTTTTCAGATTACTACTGCAAAGAAGACATAGCTAAAGGATAAGACAGAAGGAAGTTGGCTGAAAAGTGATAGGCAGAGATGCTCTGAGATCAACGAAATCTTAAAAATGACAAATAAAAGACAAAGCAGAATCGATAGCAACAGAGGCCTAGCTTCATCAGTTACCGAGCTGGTCCCATTTTATGAAGTACTCATAAGTCTAAATATGAAATGTAACACATGATATGAATCATGAGCACTCACAAAAGGACAAATTTGAGAGATTAAACGGTTGGGGGAGCCCAAAGGTCACGTGGTTGGGGCATCCCAAGGATTTTGCTAGTTTTGTTTAAATATAGGAAAGTTAGAGGGAATAGGGGATTTTTTCCCCAGAAAAACTTGTGAGATACTTGTTGTAAGAGGAACTACTTCGTTTTGCAATAATACAATTACAAATTTTTCCTATTGAAGAAAGTGTTGTGTGGAATGTTCGAATGTGATAAAATGGACAATGTTGAAGGGGAACTATTTCATTTTCAACTGTGTTTCATTAATTGTGAGAGTGTTCTAACTTTATGAACCTATGTTCTTATTTGAATGTTCTCTGGTTTATTCTGCGATAATTTCCACTATGAGTAATGGGGGTTTAACGGTTGATGAGCTATCTTGTCGTGTATGTCTTTATTCGTGTTTGTGTGTTTTGATTCTAAGAACAGCTATTTGTGATTTATCTTAACATATGAACAATATTACATTACTCATGAATTAATATCTGGCTCCCTAGGGACAGCTTATTTAGTGTTGTTTTTCTAGTTTTGTGTGATTTAGATGTGAGAGAGTCTAAGACGAGAGGTAAGAACCTGCACATCACATTATGATCGCTCCTTACATTCTTTATCAATTTGCATCTTAGATAGGCACTTGCATATCATACTTAAAGTAAAAAATACAAAAATATACACGGTGGACCGGACCGCAACTGGTAAAACCTTTTATTTTTGTTACTTGACCTACAGTAGTCGGACCGCAAACCGGATGGATTCCCTACACCAAACAGTCATGGGCTAGTTGGGAACGTTGACTGGGGAGAATCCCTTGTTGTTGTTGCCTGCGAATTTCCAGGCTTCAACAGTTTTTGGTGCTATAAGGAGGGCCGCCAATGGATGGTTGGCTGGGGAAATCCATTTCCTTGAATTAACTCCACCAGTGATAGTTTTGAAAGCAGTTTTCCTGATCTAAATACTGAAGAGAATAGAGAACATTTGTTTGCTGTGGACAACCGAGTGGTAAATGATCTGAGAAGACACACACGGGCTTATGTAAAGAGTATTGGAGTATTACCCATTATCCCTGATTTACCCCAAAGAGAATACAAGAAGAAAGACCGTCCCATCTTGGAAGATTCAGTGTTGGTTGGAGATTGGGAAGAGTTAGTAGAAGTAGCGTTACGGGAGGTTGTTCAGCCTTTGAATCAAGTGGGCCCAAATACACCTTACTGTTCACCTGTCCATACTCCTATTCCTTCACCTCCTCACTCTCCACCCAGACTCATGGCAGGTGTAAATGCAAATCAGCCACCTAACCCACCAAATCCACCATCGGCTTGGAAAGCCAGATCACCCTTGAACTTAAAACCCCCGTTGCATGACTTACCTCAAGATTTTGAGATGTTGCTACCTAAGTTTGATCCTAATGAGAATATGTTAGTAGATGACTGCTTGCAAAGTTTCTATTTGGAAATAGAGGGATTAAGGGCTGGGGAACATGAGGATGTAATTTGTAGACTTTTCCCACCCACCCTTAAAGGAGCAGCAGCATCGTGGTACTTTGGTTTTCCTTCAAACTCTATCCCAGATTGGGATACCTTTGAAAGGATTTTTAGAAGTAAGTGTGCAACCCAAAAAACTCATGCAGCTCTCATGAAAGGACTGTGCACCTTAAAGAAAGAAAGAAAAGAGAAGGTTAATAGTTTTACCCAAAGATTCGCAGCCTATCTCAAGAATTTTTCTGAAGCTGACAAACCCTTGGATAAAGTCCTGATTGAATATTATACCTCATATCTAGGACTCGAGTTGGCCATGTTTGCCAAAATGAAGGCCAAATCTACGCTAGCAGAGACTTATGAAGAAGCAGAGAGAGTAGAGGCTGAAAAAGAAAGCATCGAATATTATCCTAAACGGTCAGGGGAAAAAAATGTTGGGAGGAAAGCTTTGTTATTTACCAAGCCTAAAGAGGAGCAATCACCATATTTCGAAGAAATGGAAAACTTTGATGCAGAAGCTCTCTAACAGAATCATAGACTTGGAGAAGGAGAAGGAAGCCCAAAAGTTCTATAAGCCTTATTACAAGAAAAGGGAAGATAAAAATCAATCCCAACCTCCTCCGCACAGCCCTGCATCTATGAACTTAACGGAGGTAGGAATGGATAACTTTTAGACTTTCCACCAACAACCCCATTCTGAAAATAATTGTCCTCAATGGATAAATTCAATGACGTTGGTTATGAATCAGCTGTTGGATTCCAAATTAACCGAAGATAACGATGAAGAAGGGAAAGACAACAATAGATCAATGGAAAAACAGGAGGATGAAGCCATGGTTTTATGGGACTGCGGATCATTGTTTGATGATGAGGAAGAAAAGGATCTGAGACACGAGGGAATACTGGAAACAAACATAATGACAAGAAGCGAGGGGTTGATTAAGGAAAACACTCTTATGCTCCCAAAGATCAAAAGACTTCAAAAGAATGTTAAGAAATTTCAAAACAACTCCTCAACTAATAAAAGTCTGGAATTTACCATCACCAGTCAAAGTCCTAGACAGATCAACATGCCTACTAAACCCAATGAAGCAAAGATAAATAATGTTAAACTGGACCTCACAGAACATAAGATGGATTATGACATTGTGGAGGATATCAAAAAGGTAAGGGCAAACATCTCATTATTTGAAATGTCCAATGTGCCGCAGCAGAAAGAAAAGCTATTGAAAGCACTTGAAGTATCAGAAGAGAGGTTGCCCACTAACAATCAACTCCAAGAAGAAGAAATTGGTGAAGCAATTGTGGGAGGTAAGCCTAAAAACAAGAATCCACCTTTTCTCCTTACTTTTGAAATTTTCAACCATAACGTGCATAACTGCCTTGTAGACTTGGGGGCATCAGTCAACGTCATGCCGCTATCGGTCTGCAAAAAGATAAATGGGAAACCTAAACCGTCTACCTAGAGGGTCGTTCAGTTGGATAGAATGAATGTAAAGGTAATTGGGGAAATGGAGGATGTTCTCGTTCACTTATCTTCAAATGATAAGGTATGTCAATTCATTGATATTGTGGTGGCTGACATACCGGAAGCTTATGGACTTGCTTTAAGCAAAGATTGGTTGGCAAAGCTGAATGGATATTTTTCCTTGGATTGGTCACATTTGTGGCTACCATATAAAGGAATCCCAAATCAAATTAAAGTTTTGAGGGAGTCCCATATGAAACACAATGTTACTCAGTTCGAAGGTAAAAATGAGCCAGTGGATTCTATTTTGGGAAATTACTTTATTGAGCTAGAACCAGGAAACTATCAAGCAGAAGAAGCCAGCGATACATCAAACGCTCAGCCTGATCTCCTTCGGTTTTCATAGGCTGATGAAATTGATTGTAAAATAGTAGAATTAGCTGTATATGTAGATGTTAATTCTCGCACAGTAGTGTTTAGTGATTTTTGGATTCTTTTCTTTGATGGTTCTAAAATTTTAGAGGGGTCGGGAACCAGCTATGTCTTGATTGACCCTAAGAAAAACAAACATTTTCTTTCATGTAGGTTAGAGTTTGAATGTACTGATAACACAGCTGAATATGAAGCATTAGTTCAGGGACTAAGAAAGGCAATTGAATTAAAGGAAAAAAATCTAAAAGTGTTTGGAGATTCTGAAATAATTGTAAAACAAATTTGAAATCAAATACATTGCATTTCTCCTCATTTAAAAGCTTATCAAAATGAAGTATGGGATTTACTTAAAGGTTTTAATGCATTTAACATTGTATCAATTCCAAGACTTAATAATGCAGCAGCTGACTTATTGGCCACCTCAGCTGCGAGGCTTGTGCCCTCTAATAATCGGTGCTCTATTGAATTGCTTTTCAGGCCTTCAGTTCCAGATATGATTACCAATCTATGAGTGTTCAATGATGATCAACAGATTATAGAATGGTTGACAAATGACGAGACCTTCAAAGGGGCGATTATTGATGATGAAGAACATCAAGCTGAGCTAAAATTTGATAATTTTATTCCTAAAGGAGTCAGGACCTTAGAATGAATGTTTGATTTAAATGAGAAATTTAGAAGACCAGCGAATGTGAAGACTCATAACTCGTCTCTACAGTTCGAGTTGATTAATTTGGGGACTGAAATGGAGCCTAAATATGTGAATCTGGGAAAATGTTGCTCCCCAGGTGAAAGGAATAAGTTTATCAGTATTTTCAAACAATACAAAGATTTTTTTTCCTGGATGTATGAAGATCTGAAGACATATGACACCAATATTATTTAGCATGTTATCCCCATCAGATCTAGAATCAAGCCTTATCAGCAGCCTTTGAGGAAAATGCATCCAAAATTATAACCTTTAATCCAGAGTGAAGTTAAAAAACTATTGGATGCTAGAATTATCTTCAAGGTTAGACACTTGGAATGGGTTTCAAATCTAGTACCGGTAAGGAAGAAATCCAGAGAAATCAGGCTATGTGTGGAATTCAGAAACTTAAATCTCACTTCAGATAAAGACAATTATCCTGTTCCACCCATGGAGTAGATATTGCAAATGGTTTCGGGTTTTGAACTATTCTCTCTATTAGATGGATTCTTAGGCTACAATCAAGTATTAGTAGCTGAAGAAGACAGACTTAAAACGACGTTCAAAACTAGGTGGGGAACTTTTGCTTACAGAAGGATGCCCTTTGGACTCATAAACGTTGGAGCTACTTTCCAGAGGGCTATGGATATAGCTTTCCACAGTCTGATTGGCCGCAGTGCTGTAGTATACCTTGATGACATCACGATATTCTCAAAGAAAAGGGAGGAACACGCATTTCATCTAAAACAGATTTTTGAACGCTGTTGAAAATATGGTATCTCACTAAACCCTAAGAAGTGCGTGTTTTCCGTTACAGAAGGTAAGTTATTGGGTCATGTGGTTTCTAAGAAGGGGATCTCCATAGACCCAGAAAGGATCAAAGCCATCGAACAGATTCCCTTACCCCATCATAAAAAGGGCATGCAATCATTTATGGGGACGATAAATTTCGTGCGAAGGTTTGTGCCAGATTTCGCTCAGATTGTTAAACCTTTGCAGCGAATGGTAAAGCAAAGTGTACAATTCAAATGGACTGATGTAGAGAAGAATGCATTTAGTAACATAAAGACAGCTGTCGCACACGCACCTTCCCTCAAAAGTACAGATTTTGAGAAAAATATTATTTTGTAGACTTTTGCATCTGATGATTCATTAGCAGTTGTGCTTACCCAGAAGGAAGGTGTGGGAGATGAGTTCCCCATATCATTTATGAGCACTGGTTTGTAGGGGGCAGAATTGAATTACCCAGCTGTGGATAAACAAGCTTACGCAATGTTCAAAGCGGTGAAACAATTCAGGCCATACATACTAAAGAACCAGAAAAAGGTAATCATTCCACACCCAGCTGCGAGATCTCTTTTCGTACAAAAAGAGTTAGGAGAAAGAAGAGGCAACTGGGTAACAGCTCTACGGGATTATGACCTCGAATTCAAGCCAGCCTTCATAGTTAAAGGGCAAGGATTGTGCAAACTGATGACTGAAAGTAAAGACAATGAAGAACATGACCAGGAAGACGAAGCTGAGTTACATTTGATGGATGTATGTCCTCTTTTCACAGCTCCAGACTCCTAGTATCAAGACCTTGTGCATTACCTTCAGGCGGGATTGTTACCAGAACATTGGAATTCTAAGCAGAGAAGAGCACTGCGTCTTAAATCAGCCTCATATCAGATTGTTGAAGGAATATTATTCAGAAAGAATTATGATGGAGTTCTTCTTAGATGCTTAGAGAAAGAAGATGCAAAGAAGGTAATGATAGACTTACATGATCAGCCTGCTGGAGGACATTTCTTTGGAGATACAACAACACATAAAATTCTTAGAGCTGGATATTATTGGCCCACACTGTTCAAAGAGTCACATGCCCATGTCAGAAAATGCGACATCTGCCAAAGGTGTGGTGGAGGACAAGTTAAAGCAGTAGGACCATTAAAGCCTGTTATGATAATAGAACCTTTTGAGTAGTGGGGGATGGACATCATTGGAGAGATAAAGCCAAATTTTTCCTTGCAACACAAATATATTCTGACGGCAACCAACTACTTCACTCGTTGGGTCGAAGCCATTCCGTTGCATAAAGTAAATGAAGATGCAGTCATGGACTTCTTGCAAGTTCATATTATGACCAGGTTTGGAGTTCCAATTTCTTTAGTTTTCGATAATGCTACTTAATTTTCCTCGATTAGATTAACTGCATTTGCTCATGAGAAAGGAATTAAGTTGCATTACTTTGCAAATTACTATCCACAGGGAAATGGTTTCGCTGAATCTACGAACAAGAATCTGATTAGGATTTTAAAAAGACGGTGATAGAAAATCAAAGGAGTTGGCACTCAGCATTACCAAACGCTCTTTGGGCTGATAGGGTCACCCCCAAGACTTCATTAGGTGTGTCCCCGTATACCCTTGTTTATGGAAAAGAGGACATTCTACCCCCCAATATCATGCTACCCTCTTCCATAATCGTTCAAGAATCTAGAGGATCAAATAATGAAGTATTGCAGATAAGGATAGATAATCTATTGAAGGCAGAGGAATCTAGATCTAGGGCCAGAGAATGTTTTAAACAACAACAGGAGGTAGTAAAGAGATGGTTTGATAAACACAAAGCCCAAACAAAATATTTTGAGGTGGGCGATTTGGTTCTCAAATGGGATCACCCTCATTATGAGAAAGGAAAACACATGAAATTTCAACAGTTATGGGTAGGCCCTTTCCATATTTTGGCAAAACTTGGCCCCTCAACCTATAAATTGCAAGATTTACAAGGGTGGGAAGAGAACTTACCAGTAAATGGTTTAGTTCTCAAACCTTATTTTTCCTGAGTTTCTGTTTTGTTCTTTTCTTTTGTACATAAATAATTTTTCTTTGTTCACTTTGATTTGTTTTATTTCTGTTGATTTTAGCTAGATTTTGGTGGATTTCAATAAAAGAGGCAAACTTTGGTTGCATGGAGAGCATCAGAATTCTAAAGTAATTAAATTCCTTGAGTGTAAGACTGTGTACTATTGTTTTATCTAAAATAATCTCTTCTAGTTTAGCAGTTTTCCTAAATGGCTATGAACACATTGAAGTCCTACTTAATCCTTGTAAAATAACTCAGGATCAAAAGGTCTGGATTACTATTTCAGGGCTCCATCCATCTCACATTTAAAAATGTCCAAGGGAGTGACAGCAAAAGGCCCATGGAAAGGAAGCAGGGTAAATAGTATATTATATATAAATGATCCCATGCTAAGAATTGAATGCCAAAAGGTAGATAAGAGTCAAAAAAGCTGCTAAGAAAGCAATATGTATCAAAACAAAGTACTAAACTATATGAGTACAAAATTGCTAAAGTTCTTCTCCATCCGTGAACTGAAAGTTAAATGTATCTCTCACACAAAAGGACACTATGGATAGAGGGGCCTGAATAAAAGTTCAGAAAGAAAGGCATGCAGGAGGACTCAAGAAAGGAAAAAAAGTACAAAAGCACAAAAAGTGCAAAATGGCATGGGAATGAGGAATAAACGAATATTTCTATTTACCGCATGTTACAATTCTGTGGTGTCCAAGCTGGAAGCTACCTGAAGACAGAGGTAATAAATGGAGCTCATCTTCCTGGCCTCAAAAGAGTCATCTTGACTTGGAAATATTGGTTTACATTCTCCTAAATTGGACTATCATCAATGATTAAAAGTACATATATTTGCCATTTGGGAAATTTGGACATCTAGAAGAATTCAACATGTTGGTTTTATTGTCAAACAGTCTGTTACTCAAGGAAGAAATTATCCAGAGATCTGGGTTCACCAGGTAGTCACCAATTGTTACAGTTGCAACTGTTTTCACAAATTTTTGAAATTTTGGACCCTCCTCTTAATTTTTATGTCACCTAAAGCTATTTGGATCCATAAACTCTGTTTTGTTTTCCCTCGGCTACAAGTTTGGATTGTTTTGAGGTCAACTGTTTTCATGCTTTTTGGAAAATTGCTTATGTCTGAAACTGCTTTGGGTTGTGATTTTGAAGTTTGATTTGAAGTTGTTGGCCTTTGATCTGTGATTTCATCCTTTGACATTAGAAGTCTATTTCTCATTTTCGCCGCTGTTTCGGAGGTGAAACAAACTTTTTCGTCGCTGCCCAGCTGAAGGTATTTTGGAACTTAACATTTTTAGTCTGGTTGTTCAGAGGTGATTTAAACAATGCATTGGAGCCATATTTCCCTATGGAGCCTCCGTTGCAGAAACTGAATGATGAATGTTCTAACGGATAGCTTTGACTTTTTCGATGACGTGATGTTATTATTTTGACTTGCTGTGCGCTGTCGGAGGTTGGTTGAAGTTTGAGTCGGTGTTTTGATCTCTATGACGCCACTGTTTTGGGGATGAAACCAACTTTTTAGACCGCTGCACAACCTTAATATTTTCCAAAAACTTAACATTTTCATGATGTTTCTGTGCCATATAGGAAAGTTTTATGACTGTAAGTCGGAAGCCATAGTCTGATTGCTTTCCGCTATTGCGGCTCCCGAAGTGAACTAAATGTCTGCCATATAACTGCTCCATTCGCCGATATGTTTTATTTTCCTCGAAGCCCATAGTCTTTCCATCTTCCGCCATTGCGGATGTGTATCGCACTAACCGCTCGATGTTTATGTCATTTCGTTCGCTGACAAGGAGTTTTTCCGCCCGAGGCTTTAGTATTTAGTCTTTCCGATGCCGATGGACTTAATGGTCTCACAGAACTCGTTGTCCATCTGAAGCCCTCCATTGTGGCTGTTAATTAAATTATCCTGTCGATGCTTTGGTGATTTTCCCGCCTGTTCTGTGTGTGTTCTTACCCTGTCTGATGGGTGGCGGAGTTTTCATTTTCCTATCATTTTAAAGGTTTTCGTGATGAGAATGCAGTATAGGGCCTCATTTTGTTGATTAGTTTTATTGTTAATATGGTTTACGCGGTCCGAATTAATGATGAATTTTGTTTTAACTGCAGGCGGATTTAGAATATTTTTCAGATTACTGCTGCAAAGAAGACATAGCTGAAGGATATGACAAAAGGAAGTTAGCTAAAAAGTGATAGGCAGAGATGCTCTGAGATCAACGAAATCTTAAAAAGGACAAATAGGAGACAAAGCATAATTAATAGCAACAGAGGCCCAGGTTCATCAGTTATCGAGCTGGTCCCATTTTATGAAGTACTCATAAGTCTAAATCCAAAATGTAACGCATGATATGAATCATGAGCACTCACAAAAGGACAAATTTGTGAGATTAAACGGTTGGGGAGCCCAAAGGTCACGCGGTTGGGGCAGCCCAAGGGTTTTGCTGGTTTTGTTTAAATATAGGAAATTTAGAGGGAATAGGGGTTTTTTTCTCTAGAAAAACTTGTGAGCTACTTGTTGTATGAGGAACTACTTCATTTTTCAATAATACAATTACAAATTTTTCCTGTTGGAGAAAGTGTTGTGTGGAATGTTCGAATGTGATAAAATGAACAATGTTGAAGGGGAACTATTTCGTTTTCAACTGTTTTTCATTAACTGTGAGCATGTTCTAACTTTATGAACCTATGTTCTTATTTGAATGTTCTCTGGTTTATTCTGCGATAATTTCCACTATGAGTAATTGGGGTTTAACGGTTGATGAGCTATCTTGTCGTGTATATCTTTGTTCATGTTTATGTGTTTTGATTCTAAGAATAGCTATCTGTGATTTATCTTAACATATGAACAGTATTACATTACTCATGAATTAATATCTGGCACCCTAGGGACAGCTTAGTTAGCGTTGTTTTTCTAGTTTTGTGTGATTTAGATGTGAGAGAGTCTAAGACAAGAGGTAACAACCTGTGCATCACATTGTGACCGCTCCTTACATTCTTTATCAATTTGCATCTTAGATAGGCACTTGCATATCATACTTAAAGTAAAAAATACAAAAATATACACGGTGGACCGGGCCGCAACTGGTAAAACCTTTTATTTTTATTACTTGACCTATGATAGCCGGACCGCAAACCGGATAGATTCCCTACACCAAATAGTCACGGGCTAGTTGGGAACATTGACTGGGGAGAATCCCTTGCGAATTTCCAGGACTCAATGCTCCTGTAGATTTCAAAACAAAAAAAAGAGCGAGACAGAGAAAGTTAAGTACCATATGCTTAGCATAAAATCATGATAATTATAGGAAAATTATTCATAGCAAGTAAATATGTCTCAGATCTAAGCGGATCTCATTAAACTGGGCACAAATCTCACCATAAAGTAGCAGACCTGATTACTTGAAAAAATAGAAGTTTTGGAATAAGGACACAGAGTGAAAACCAAGAAAGATCAGAAGTTCTAAATTTAAAACCAAAAGAGATCAGAAGATCTAAATGTCTATCCCCAATGGAGTCACCATACTTGTTGCTGGAAATTCTCACCTCCTGCGGACATGACTTGTTTCCCTAGATCTGAATGGCATAGGTCTAGAACAAATGAGTGATAACACAGATGGAAACTTCCCCTAGAGTTTGTAGATATCTGGAATGAGTCTTTGATCTATTCTACAGTGTGATGTGTCAGCTTTCTATGGTGTTATATCTCCATAGATTTACCTGCAATGAACGCATCAACCAACAAGCAAGATCAAAAGTACCATAAAATGATCTACTATTCTATATTAGTGACTAAAGAACCCAATAATAAAATGAGTGATTATAACACAGTACATTTTATGGGAAAGAAACCATCATTGCATTAAAATGAAGAAGAGAGATTACACATTAGAGGAAATTTCAACTCAAAATGGGCCTCCTAAAAAGGATTAATAAAATAATAGTCAAAATAATAAAATAATATTTAATAATTTTGGAGGAAGAAAAGAAAAAAACTACTTTTTTGTTTGTATTTTCAACATATCTCCCCGTGTTTTTGCTCAAATTTCGATCGGGAGAGCTCATTGGATGCGGAATTAAATTCTACATCCAACGAGTACCCACTCGGCATACTTTTGACGGACCCCGCTACCCCAAAAACAAGAAATACCTGAAAAATGTGATGAATGTGATGATGTCATCATCACATTTTTTTAGGTATTTCTTGTTTTTGGGGTGACGGGGTCCATCAAAAGTATGCCTAGTGGGTACTCGTTGGATGCAGAATTTAATTCCGCATCCAACGAGCTCTCCTGATCGAAATTTGAGTAAAAACACGGGGAGATATGTCAAAAATACAAACAAAAAAATAGTTTTTTTTATGATACCTATCCCCAAATTTATATTAAAAAAGTGTTTAAGACCTATACGATATTTCAAATTTAAAGCAATTTCATTGGCTAACACATGATGACATAGAATTTGAATCAAAGTTAAAAGGCCCATTTTGAGTTGAAATTTCCTCTAATGACCATTTTCCTTAGTGTTGTGATGCCTCACTGGCTCCAACTTTCCTTCTCTTGTCCTCAAAGCTCCAACTTTCCTTCTCTATGCTCACCCTAGATTTGGCCAGAATCTTAGTGCAACAAAATAACCTTTCTCTCCCCTCCCATGGAGGATGAGCCAGGTTTTATAGGCCCTGGGAGGATAGGGATGGTTGAGAAAAAGATGGATGAGGTGGAAAGGAGAACCTACTAGCAGGGATCTCTACTCTAGGTCATCCACAAGAGTAGGGATGAGGGTGCCATGAAGTCTTCCTTTGAGAAGGTTCGTGAATCTTCTCTTTTTCCCTTAAAAACTAGAGCACCGCTCTTTTACTATGGAGACAGAGTGTTACCAAGTTGGAACCACTTATTGATCAAAGGGTAAAGGCGGCGGCACCACTCATTATTAAGAGACAATAGGTGTTATGGAAGAGGGTAACGCTTATTGCATAAAAGAAAGAGGCGGTGGTGGAATCAAATATGAAAAATAGGAGTCTGGGCCAATGTCCAACTTCACATTTTGGCAATTAAAGGCAATTTCTGATGTTTTGGGACTCAACACATGATGGTGACGTGATTTATGTGTAATAGAGGCTCTAAGTCAACTCGAGGTGGAGGAAATACCATCACTAGAAGAAGGTATGTGGGTTGAGATAAACACCGATTGAAAGAAAACAACCCCATCAACTTTGATGGAAAAAATAAGAAGTTTATAGTTAGAGATGTAGAGTTTTAAGGATGACAACATAAAATAAATTTTATCTTCCTACAAAATCTCAATGAAATCAGAAACAATGTGCAACCTACTCATACCTCTAGTATTGGAGGCAATAAATCATCCAAAGAAAAATGTTTCAGAAGTAAGGAACCAAAGTTGCTTACCTCAATACTCTTAGGACAAAAATTGAAATTGACTACCCAAATGATCTGGAAGAAACCTTTTACAAGGAAAGACTATGTCATGATTAGAGCCAACATACATCTAAGAACCTAGAAATCATACGAGAAAAGAAGATGGAGAAAGTTGAGCAGAGAAAGAAAGAGAAAAAATACTTCTTCATTATACATGGGTAGTGGCTTCCAAATCCTTCTTTGTTGGTTGCAAAATCCTTCTTGATGTTTGCAAAATCCCTTCTCAACCCACAAGAGTAGATAACTGACAAGAAATCACTAAAACACTAACTAGTTTAGTACCCCCTATCATTCTAATACCATATAAGATTTGAACATGTATATATCTAGGTACATAAAATAAATAAATATGTAATGAGAATCAAATCATCCATGAAAACAATATGTAATATAAATGTTTAACATAAATTACTACACAAGAAACTCAGAACAAGAGAGAATAAGAATGGTCAAGTTCATTAAATTGAGAGAGAGGTGGAGTACAATATTTAACTTTGGTAAGCAATTAAAATTAGGGTTGAAGGAAATTTGAATCGACCATGCTTTCTAGGCTTAACAAGAGATAAAAAAACACTTAGTTATCCATGCTAGCTCTATTAGACTAAGTTATACTAAGTATAGACTGATGGAGTGTTGAATTAACTTAGTGAAAGCTCAATTAATTGAATGAATTCTATGTTAACTAACAAAAAATACCTAATTAGGTCCATGAAGGTGAATTGGAGCATGAATGGTCTCATTTATCTATGTTAATTATCCTAAATTGAGTTATACTAACTGTAGGCTTCATAACAACTAGTTATCTAACTAATTGCTTAGTTAATTGATTGAATAATTAGTTAACTAACTAAGAAGGAGTGAAAAAATTATAATTAGTTCCATGAAGTTGAAATAGGGTACGTAGGGTTAGTTAGGAGTGAAATTGCAATGGATAAACTAGTTATTGATTAAGACTAGCTACCAAAATGAGAGTGGTTTCCCCCCATGAATCATGAAGTTATGGTATTAGAGTCTATGAGAGGTATTTGGTTCCAAGAGATTTTACACATATAAACTTAGAAATGAAAGAAACCTTGAAAACAGAGGGTCCATTCTCTAGAAATACTCTTGTCCCTTAAGAGTTGGAAATTAAATCTACTATGTTACCTTTTTCTCTTTGTATTTTTTATTTGTTCATGTAAATTAGGGATCTTCTTGTAATGTATTGACTTCAAAATTTTACCGAGAGTAGTGCAACGTGACCAACAATAAATAACAATAAATAACTATTAATGGGGGGGTTATTTTAATAAATATTAATGACGTGGCTAATTTCCCATCATTTGAAAATAATTAAAATTATGATATTTTTTAAGTGTTATTTTTTATTTCAAAATTTATTGTGTAGGATAAATAATTTAATGCTCTTCTTTGAATAGAGCACATTCCCTTACTAACCCAACCACTAAATAGTGAAGATGATGATGATTATAATGAATAAATGAATTAAGAGGGAGGTCATGTCATCAACACAGTGTGTTCAAATAATTGAGTGGCACATTTCACAACAAAATACATAAGATGTAGTGTTCTACTTAATATTTAAGCATAGTTATTAATATTGTTGGTTTTCACATTAAATGAGGAATATAAAATAGTCAACCGCATAAACTAGTCCATCAAACAAACAAACTATCTCTCTCTTCACACACACACATATGATTAATTGTGTGGATCTATATTTGGATGATAGGTGATTTTCTTTGGTGGTTGTCCTATAATATGCATTCATTGTAGTTTGTTTCAATTGTAGAGCTCTAATAATTTAGTTTTAGTTAGGATGAGTTTTTTAAAAGCGTGGGCATTGTGATAATCTACCATGGTGGTTGAGCCATCTTTCTTTGCAATTGGATTGTTTTTGGCAGATACATATAGAGATGATGGGGTCATTCTCTAAATCTATGATATTTTTCATAGGATATTAAAGAATACCCCTAATTTAACCAGGTATTAAAGAAAGTCTCCAATTTTTTTTTTGATGTTTCCTCTTCTCAATACATCTTTCCAATTTAAAAAACCCTTATTTTTACTAGATGTCTTAAGTATCCAATTTTTCATGACAATTTTAATAATCTTTTTTTTAGTCCCTCTTGGAGAATTAGTTCATATTGAAACTCCTTATAAATACTAACAAAATATTCATATTTCGAATATAAATCATGTACTCCAAATTAACATTACATTATAAATGCTTATGAATTGACACTATAACAATCAAAATTATTTAATATTTATTAAAAATAAGTAATACATTATAAATCAAAATTTAATTTAATTCATATGTATTTAAAATTAACATATCATAAGTTGACATTACATTATGAATGCTCAAGAATTAACACTATAACCATCAAAATTGTTTGATATTTATTAAAAATGAGTAACTATGTTGTAAATCAAAATTCAATTTAATTCAAATGTATTTCAAAATAACATATCATAAGTTGTAGGTTCCAAATTCACTAAGATGTACTTAAATTTTTGTTTTATGTTAGAGACTGAGCAAACTTATACCAATTTAGCATTAATCTCACATAACCGTTTCAAAATAATCAATAATATATATAATGGAGCCCTATGAAAAACCTCTATTGAGATCAATTGTCATATTTTTTTATTGGAAACTTAGTGGAGCCCTATGAAAAACCTCTATTGATATCAATTGTCATATTTTTTATTGGAAACTTAGTGGAGCCCTATGAAAACCTCCATTGATATCAATTGTCATAAATGGGGCAAGTCCTGCCATATGTATTCAATCACGATGTTCACGCATATGCATTTCCATTTGATTGATACTCGATGTGACACTAATATATACTTATGAATCAATAGGAAACGTATAACCCCTATCCTGTTTTGTTTGGTGTTATCCTTTAATTGTAAGTGAAATTATTTGGTGTGATCCGTGATCCAATCCTCGATCTCACCCTTGGTCAGCTTCCATGCGAGATCTCTCATTCTCCCATAGTTATCCCAATTTCAAGTCCCGACAATGGACAAGTTAGAGAAATGTGGTGGGGAGCGTGGTTGGTCCTAAGTAGTAGCTTGTAGTGGTGGCAAGATTTATTAGTATCTGAAGTTATAGGTTATATAGGTCGTATAGAGCCTTTAATTTTCAGTTAGGGGCAATCCTTTAATTGTAAGTGAAATTATAAGATAAATGTGAGATACATTTATAAAAATATTTTGTTTTTTAGTATTATTAGTTTATAATAAATGTTTTTCTGTTAAGGTGTCCATCTAACCTTGAGAAGCAACTAAGATTTCTTAAGGATTTTTGTTATACCATGGGTATGACTGTTAACACTGACAAAACAAAAATTATGATTATCAAATCCAAGAATGACACTTACGCTAATTTTGTGTATGACAATAGATGATTATCAAATCCAAGAATGACACTTACGCTAT
>LPNX010744088.1:263470-317879 GCA_001517045.1 Pseudotsuga menziesii | reverse complement strand
AAAATGAGCGCATGAAAGCACAATGCTGAGACACAATATATATATATATATATATATATAGCAAGAAAATAGCCAGTGCCTTAAAATGGAGTCAAAAGATAATCAATGTATTTGCATGTGCTTGGAGTGAATATTTTGCGATTGCCTCTTGGTACGTTTTAAGTTAATGTGAAATATGAGTTGATTAAAATTAGGCGAAAGGGGGGGACTCCAGATATACCCGAGAGTACTTGGAGTATGTCCAAAACTAAACTGTCACGGCTACCTGCGAGGAATATGTGCGCTGAATGGAGTCTCTGAGGCTATTGTTCATAATGTACCCGCAGGTGTAACAAAGATCGGCACCTCAAGGTCACTTTTCAGGAGTTCCCGCTCCCTTAGGGTATTTTGCCACCGTAATGGTTTGATCTAGGTGTTGGATTTTCACCTAATGGTTTGTCAATTTGGGAGAGTGAATCCTAATTATTCCAGTCACTTAAGTGCTTTTGATGCATCTTGACTAGTCGGATGAACCACAGCTAAGTGCAGAGCATACACACCAGAGTCTTGTCAATTTTAGTAAATTTTAAGATAGGTGTTCTTGTTAAAAAGAAAATCCTCCAGGAACCTCTTTCGATCCAAGTGGATCTCAATCGGGAAATAAAGGAGGGGTTAATTTTATTATAGCTGATGAAACAATTGATGAAAAGGAAAACAAAGATACACAATTTTGGTTTTCTAATTATTCCTACCACGCATCTCTTTCCCCTTTCGGGTCAATTGGGAAGTCGTGGGGTAAGTATTAAGATTACTTTGAAATCTCAGATATGGAATATGGAAATGATAATAAATCAAAGTATACTACCTTGCAGATTAGAACTACGCTAGATTGAAAAGAGATGAACAAAAAGTAAAAAATGACATAGACGCAAATCCCCCCAAGGGGGATGGTGAGGCTCGAAAGAGCCTATTCGAAAGGACCTTTTCTTTTTATTAGCAGCGATTTACAATATCAGCAAATTGAAATTGATGCACTTTGGCCCTTGTTATCTGGGATCCAAAGGCTTACAACAAGCTTGTAACAAGCTAGAATTAAAACACAGCTGTGGGGGAAGCTTCCAGGAAGCTCTGGTTCGTCCAAGAGTCGAAAATTGGGTAGAGTCTCCTTATCTTTTTTGTTAGACTTGCTAAAAAATAGCGAGCAATTAAAATCAAATGTGCCCAAACACACTCTAAAAGTGTTTTGGGTCACCACATTAGTTACCAAAAAAAAACTAAGTAAAAATTTGTTAAGTTGGGGTAATCTAGTTTTGCAAAAAAAGGAACCAAGGAAAGCAAGCTTTCCTTGGGATCTTGGCTTGTTGTTTGGGCAGCCAATGAGATGTGCACTTTTATTGTACAATATAAAACTTTAAAGTACATCAAAGGAAACTACCTTAAAAGCAAGTTACAAATTTTCTTTAAAATGCTTGCAAAAAAGGGGATAATTTTAGCTAGATCTCTTAAAATATGACTTTATATGCAAAACGAAACTGAGATCTAAACTTAAGAAAGGATCTTACTAACTAGATCTATATGTAATTTTCTTTGTGAGATAGATCTAAGCAATAAGATTCTTTAAAAGTAACCAATTTGAAGAGAAATTAAGATTTTGAAGGAGGAAGAAAGAGAAAGAGTGTTGGAAGCCTGGGAATGTTGGGATTTGGAGTCTGCTTTGGTGGAACACCGAGGGACTATGTCATTCAGAAGATCTTGAAGATGAGGAAGATGCAAACCATCTCAACCTCTTCTACAAGCGATATCACCTGCAACTTAGAAATCCTTGCACAAATAGATGGTTAAAAAATAGGTGCTAATGGAAGAGATAATTGGAAAGCATGCAATTAAACTTAAAATACATACAACTCCAGTAGATCTGAAACAAGCAACAGTAAGAGCATAAATCAAGCTAGAATAAACTCTTACCCTAACAGGAGGGAGCTCTCTCCTTCAAGGCCAACAATTAACCAGCAAAAGTAGTGATAAATAACACAGATTATACCTCATAAGCATTTGACAATCACCATCCACACATGAAGAGCATTACACCATAGATCTTGCCTCCAAAGCTTCTTTATCCCATAATAATAAACAATACAATACAAGAGAACCAGCACCTCAATCTCAGTTCTAACTAGCTTGGAAGAGGTTGCTTATGCTTTGATTTATACAAAAATCAAGAGATCCATCCCAAGGGGGGCGCAAATCCCAAGGAGACGGATCAAATCAGCTGATGGAGAGTCAATCAATGCATATCTGAAGCTGAACTGATCCTACTTATCAATCAGGGGCTTGATTGAGCTGGCACATCAACCCATAAACCAACACATTAGTCCACAGAGCTCCCAGGAGAGCCCACACGTGTGGAAGAGAGAGAGAGGGCGCAATTCCCCCTAAAAGCTGCTAAAGATCAACTCTGGATTTGATTTGATCACCTCCTTCAGTCAAGGATTTGTTAGATCCAATCAATCTGGTTCAGATCTGACTAATTTCAATCAAATCGGCTGAGAATCCATTGATCTATGATATTGGATTTGCTCCATTATTCATCAATTTATTAATTAAAATAATCAATAATTAATTTTTTGGGGCTTTCTGACCTGAGTGATGGAAAATCACTCAAAACTAGGAAATAGTGGGTCCATGGGTTTACATGGTGCTCTTAGCTTGAAAATGAGCACCTACATGACTGAAACTGATTATTTGTCCCACTTTTATTACAAAATCAAATTTTCCAAATAAACTATTAAAAAATAGCCTAAGTTTTGGAAAAATTAAATTTTAATAAAAAAACACTGAAAAATTTAAAAAACTAAAAAATTGAAAAAACCTAGAGGGACTTAGACATGTTCATATGACTCGACCATGATGTCTAGCATGTTTATACATTGACACATAGACTCTAATAACCTCAATAGGCCTAAATGCCAAGCCAACCACCCGAACTTTGGAGGTATGGAGTGAAAAACTCAGAAATTATCAGTCGTTTATTCAACAACCAATAATAACCAAGGAAAAAACACCCTGGGCTGATTGGATTGACAAATAAAGTCTAAGAGACCGAGTCTTTTATAGACACTATCATGCTAGAACATTTATCACAACTCCCCCATGGGGTATGAACATGTGATATAGTACAACAAGCACTTCCCAGAAGTACTCCCAAAGGTCTTCTGAAGTCCAAAAAAGTTATCCTTGTTCGGTTCATGAGGTTCACTTGATAAAAAACCACTAAGTACAACTTAGGTGGTAACAGTAATGTGAGATAAAACGAAGCTCCTCTTTGAAACTTTAGTCACTCTTGTTATCTTGTATGGGTGTGAGGTTTGGGGTTGTCACATCTCTAGAGAATCCTAAAGAAAGATTGAGCAAATCCAAAAGTGTTTTATAATGTATAACCTCAAAATTAAAAGCAATACACCCTACCCTATTCTCCTTATGGAAGTGGGTCTTTCCCCTATCGAGAGCCTAGCTATGACTAGGCTTTTATTCTGCAAGCACAAAATCAATAACATGGGAGACCATAGACTTCCTAAACTAGCTTTAAATTCCATCCAAAACCGAGGTTGGCATAACGATACCATGGCTTGGTTAAATCATTGGGAGATCGACGAAAATGTTGCATTGCAAAATATAAATAACATTAAAAATATTGTCACTTCTAAGTTTAAGGAGCAAATGTGGTGTGAGAAAGATTTAGAGGATAAAAGAAAGTTAAGATATTATAAAGAGGTCATCAACACTACTCTAGAAGATCAAAAGTATCTCTCGGTTTTAACTAGTTCAAAGAAAAAAATTAATATAGCCAAGATAAGAATGAACTCTCATGAGCTTCATAGTGAAACTGGTCGTTGGGCAATTCCTAAAACACCATGGGTAGAAAGGATCTGCCATCTCTGTGAAAATAAGAACATTGAGGATAAAAAACACTTCCTCTTAGAATGCCCTGCGTACACCCACATTGGATCTCAGTTTCATAATCTTTGTTGCAATCCCGACCTTCCTAGCCTTTTAACTTGTCAAAATTATAGTGAGCTCGGGACGCTTCTCTCCAAACTCTTTGAGCATAGAAATACAATTTTAAAACAAACTAAGTAATTCATTTCTTTGGGTTCGTTACACCAAAGTTCGGTATGAGTAGAAATACAGTTTTAAAACAAACTAAGTAATTCATTTCTTTAGGTCCGATAAACCAAAGTTTGGTCTAAGTGGACATTAACCATCATCATCCATCATCATCATCATCATCTACATTAATTTAATCAAAATAAATAAATCATATTTATAAGTGATATGTCTAGGTTATCTATGCATTCACGCATCAACTATGAGTTATCTATTTATCAACTATTGATTTTTTATTTTATTTTGTTCATTTGCTACCAATTATTTTATATAATTGTTTATTTCAAATTTCAAATTATTACCATAAAATCATTTTCGATAGTACACTTGTCTCATCCTAATCCTAGTTCATAAATGAAAAATCATAGATAATAGTCCACCTCCAAATTTTAAAATATAATTTTGGTTACCAAACTATACTAAACTACATACACAATGAAAATCTAATTAAAATATTTGAAACATTGTAAAAGCATATACATTTTTATATTTTAAATCTCTATTTCAATGAGATCAAAATCTTTGAAAAGTTGAGTAATAAATTGAAGAAAAGGATAGTACATCTTACTGTTCTCAATCAAACATGAGCAGTCTCTTCATTTCGTTTCATTTCGTTTCTCTAAAAATAAATAGAATGCCAACCAAAAACACGTACATTACTAAACTAAATACACAGTGAAAATCCAAAGTCAAAGTCATTGAAACTAAATTCTAATTCCAATTTGTTGGAAAATATATAAACCTCAAAACGCCGGCCATAATGGGAAAAGAGTTGGGTAAACGTTCTTCCCCAAACATGGCGGGTTTAGCATACTCTGAGAGGAACCGCCAAATCCGTTGAATCAGCAGGTGAACTAGAAGCGATTTCGAAGGCATTGATATTGCAATCTACTCAATGAACCACATATAGATTTAACCGCAGGCGCCATGATACCCGCTGGTGACCACTGACAAAGGTCGGATAGCTAGGGATGGAATTTAATAGCCAAATTGTAGCCATGAAGTGATTTGCCATTCAATATTTTCAAAGGACTGTCGTTAATCTTCCATAAAATTGTCGAAATGGGTTAAATAGTTGTCAATATTAGACTTTCGTTTTCAAATTCCTATCCTGATGGCGAGCGAGAGCGAGTGTTAGTACATAAACTTAAACCTAATCCTACTTTCGACCATTTCTTTTACAAAATAATGGCGATTGATAGGCCTTACTAAGTCTTTTTCCATTATTATAACAACGCGTATTGATTGTTGCTGCTTGCTAGTTTATTGCTGGCGGTTAAATCTTAATATCTCAAAATCCAACTATTAACAATAAGCCTGCAACAACAATCACTACTACCATAAATTAATTAATTTTGGCCATCACAAAATTACTTTACAATTTACAAAATTGTGAAAGCAGCACTGATGACAGAAATAAATGTCGGTCCCACCCTCCAATCCCTAATGAGCTATCCATTGAGCTGCAGAGCATTTAATGCGGCTGCAGTAGGTTTGTTGACCGTTCAAGCAGCTCAAGATCCAACGATCATCAAGCTTGCTGCAGCTGCATTAGATGCTCTGCAGCTCAATAGATAGCTCTTGCCCCAATATCCCTTGCATCTCATCATCATCGGAATCTCTCTGCTTTGCTGTTGGGTCGGTGAAGTGCGTGACAAATAACTGTGCGTTTTCTGGACCTGTAGTCCAGAGTCCAATCGCAATCAACATCACAATCTATAGAGTCGTAGTCTCAGAAACGTAATGGATGTTTTGCTGAAGGGTAACATTATCAATCTCTGTCGAGCGGCCAACCAGCCACCCAACGGAGGTTAATGCAGCTGTAGGTAAGGACAGTGTGTACGTTGGAGTCACGGGAGGCAAGTAGATGAGCTCAATTCACTATGCATTTAAGTATTATTTATGTCAAACTGTGGACTAAATTGCAAGGTGGCCTTGCCGAATCTAAATCTGGGTATGGTAAATGGTGGTAGATGCGGCTAGGGTTCGAATTTCTTTTAAATCTTTATCGTTCATATGAAAGAAAAAAAAAAGTGTATTAGTCTACTTGACAGAAAAGCATTCAATCCTCCATGGTATAACATAAAAAATCAGAGAGAATGTTTCAGAGCAAGATTAACTATTTTTTAATAATATTACTCTATTTTATAATCCTAGAAAATAAATCTACCCAATCAGGGGAGAGACAAATCTGATTAGCTTCTGTTTTTTTAATCAACACAGAATTAAACTCCTTGCAATCTAATAAAATAATTGTCAAAAACTCTATAAAAAATTAATGAACTAGCTACATGTAATCATCCTCAAACTCTCAAAAAGGAAATTAAACTAAGACACACAAATCAACACTGAGTCCTTCTCTCATTCAACATTATTTTGGTAATCTTCTTACTATCTAACTTAAGTCAAATGAAAATATTTAAACCAATGAGCATTACTTAAATGGAATCTATAACTTCTGTCTTATTCAACAATCCATAACTTCTACCCAAAATCTCAACTAAACTGGATCTAATTACAAAAGGAAATCTTCAAATGTTGTAATATCGAACAACATCAAACTTATTTTTTGGGCTAGAATCCTCTACTGTCTGCAAACCATTTCTGTATCCTGCCTCGGTTACGAAGAAAACACTCCAAGCTATTTTTCATTTCGCACATCTAATATTTCAAAATAAACTTAACTATTTGTGTGGGGAAAGGAAATCTAAACTCCTATGTAAAACCTGGTATTAATGCAAACCAAATGTACAAGACAAATTACATGAATGCTACAACATTTATCTTTCTATCTATTCAAACTTTGCTTGTTCTATTTTAGTTTTTGAAAACCCTTAATAACAACACACAAATCAGTAATAACCAAATAATGCATAAAAAGAACTCTTACAGTAATCTACGCAAATGGCGATAATCACAAGCATAGTATCAACACCGTATGGAGGTGGGCCCCCCTCCAAATGTTTCTTAGGCAATGAATAAAAGCTTAAAACTGGATTTAATTATCAGCTAGAAAATGTATCGCACAATAGTTTTGTCTTTGTGTCTCTTTGTTAAAACTTCTATCAAATATAGGCTCCAACATATGGGTCGACCACTAAAAGGGTCAACCCTTCAAATAGTCTTAAATAACCAAAAGATAACACGTGCAACAGAGGCCTTCCTCTAAGAAAACACATTCTAATTTGGGTGGATTATCCCACATCTCCGGTTATGGTCTCCATTCTGATAGCAGGGTCGCAGCTTCTTAAGGGATGCAAAAAACAATGGCTTCAGCTTTCAGTCTTCATGGGTATCATATGACCAAGTCATAAATACACCCTAATTTGAGCTTTCCTTATCTCCAAATATTTGTCACTTTGTTAACTACACTGGCTGCGATACCGGATTGGGTGCAAATATGGGTACCAGATTTAGTGCAGGAATGGGTACCAGATTAATGAAAGAAACCTTCAAAATAATAAAAAAGTTGAACCTTGTTATGAATCTTCATTGAACATCTCTTAAACCCATGTAAATGATGTCTAAGTAATGATACATAGGAGAACATTCATATGAAAGACTTAAATTATGGAATTGATGTATGGATAAAATATGGAAAAATAGAGGGCCATCATATGCCCCACACCAAATATCTTGCATGTCCCAATGCAAGGAAACAAAATTGATATGTAAAATTTATAATCCACTCAAACCCCTGAGGCATTAACCAACACCTGCCCTTGTGGAGAAGAAGGAACATATTTCAGTTGGGTGTTCTTGATTTCTTCTAATTGATGTTCCTTTTTCTTCAGCTATTTCCTTAAACTCTTGTTGGATCCTAATTTATCCGATGAATTAACTTTACCTTTGAGAATCCCATTCTCCTTCTTAAGATGTTAGGTAAGGAGAGCATACTCCTGAACTTCTCCGGTTAATTGAATATTCCTTTTCTGAAAGTAATCATTCGTTGAAAGCTCAGAAGGAATAATGGAAGGGTTTTGAACTGGAGTTGTAGGAGTTAGTGTACACAAAAGATCAAAACTAGACTGTGTAGGTAATGAAGACTCATTCGCAGAGTGTAATAGAGACAGAGGAGTCACGGATACACGTTGTGATGCAGTGGATCAAGGAATTTCCTTTTAGGATGGAATAGTAGATGATGAAATCTACACAGGAGTGGAATCGGAGGAGGCTGCGATAATATTCCCTCTGGTTGTAGTTTTGGAAACCATGCTGCGAGTAAACTAACGGACATGTTGACTATCAAAACCTTTTGACACCTTTACTCCCTTTTGATCTGTCTTGGTAGAAAGGGAAGACTACTTGATTGTACATCCATTTTCTATTTTCCTTTAAGATCAGTTGTCTTTCTGTGTAACTAGACTTTGGCTTTCCCTTTTTGGCTATGGCTATCAGCACAAGATTCTGGGGTTTTATCTAAATTATTGTTTAAATGTACAGAGGGTGACTGAATTGGTTGAACAAGGGGAGGAGGATTTTCAACTGGAAAAATGACATGTGGATTGGGAAGGATAAGGAGAAATTGTTCCCAAATCTGACTTTTACTCTTTAAGTCGACCAAAATCAACATTTTAATGAGGCCGCGGTGATAGAGACTATGGGTAAGGTTTTCGGCGTTTTTCCTAACTTGAGCAGCCCTTTTACCTAGACTTTTCCAAAAGTAGAAAGGAAAATTGACAAGTTTCCAAAACTCAAAATGATACATCAATCTAAAATGATAGGTCTTAAATATAGAAAACATACCTTCCCAAGTAATAAGTCAGTCGATAATCATTAATGGGTTGAGAAACTTATCTCATACCCATTTCTTTACAAACCCCTTTTCTCCTTTGATTGTTAAGAATTTGGGCTTGAAGATGAAGTCATAACTTTGTTGAGAGAGCTTATAATTCTTAAACCAACGTTCGCCAGTACGAGGCAACCCTGTAGCTTGAGCAATTGATTCCTCTGTAACAGAGAAGGATAGCATCCCTATCCGCACTCGGTTTCCATCAAACCCTAGAGTGAATTGTAATGAGACTTCATAGTCATGGCCAGAAAGAGCATTTGGAAAAGGAATCCACCCCGCTCTTATAAAAATCTCATGGCACTCTTGGAATTTAGGTAAATCTAAAAGATTAGAGAAAGACGTGGGTTCATGTCGATTGATCATGGTTGGAATGCACACATGTTGATTGATCATGGTTGGAATTTAGGTAAATCTAAAAGATTAGAGAAAGACGTGGGTTCATGTCGATTGATCATGGTTGGAATGCATCAACACATAGTGGTTACAAGTGCATAAAGGATAGGAATACACACAAATGAAAACAAATTCCCCTTTTCTACTTTCTTTCCAAGGTCAATCCATTATTACTAGGAATATCGTCCAGAAGGATCGATGCTAACAAAGTGGGAGAGCTTAAAAATGATGACACAAACAATGGTCCTATTATTTCATTAAGACTTCCACACCTGATAATCAATGACCACTTCAGGCCACGTGTTAAGATGTACAAGTTGATTTTCCCAATGAGTGATTAATAATTAAATAAATGGAAAGTTCAATAAAGGTATGGCAATTTAGGATAATATTTTGGATAAAAATCTAGATTAACTACAACATATAAAAATAAAATGAGGTATTAAAAGTAGAAAAATTATATCCCAAATGTTCTGGAAAATGTGATATGTTATAGTTAAAGGATTCAAGTTGCCTGGAAATCGAAATTATTCCACCATCTAACTTAAGATTAACCACTAACTGAGTCCCAAAATCATACCAAATTGGAAACTAATCATAGATCATTGTCCAAATCAAAGATTTGGAACTTGATCATTTTAGAATAAGAGTAAATTTAATTTTTCTTTTTCCTTGGTATAATGTAGATCTGGTGACAAGAATGATCACACTATACATAATAATCTAACTTGTGTAAAAGAGGAATATAGGTGTGGATGAATGATCTTTGTAAAACAGATTTTTGAATTTTATCAAACTCAACAATTATCAATTGATCCAAAGTCACTTTTACCTATGCATTCTCCAAATTTATTAGTACTCAATCCAACATGTTATCTAGTACTCCATCTAGTTACCTCTGCAACTAAGATGCAAAAATATCCCCAGATTATTGTTATTACCATTAATAAGATATTGAGGATAAGGTACAGAGATATCCCCATGTCATGAACAAAAATGTAAATTGAAATCATAATCTAATAGACTTTAAAAGAAGTCCAATACTTATCAATGAAATTCAAATGAAGATTTATTTCTTTTCTTTATAAATAAAATTTATCATGGATCCACATGTTTTGCTTGAACAATAATTCCACCTACTGAAATTCATAAAAATATTAGTGAAACTAGTTTAGCTTTACACAAAAATGAGTAAGTGATAAAGATAAGGTTCCGTGTCAAGTTCGTTGAATCATTAGACATCCGAACACTCTATAGGCATAATCCTCCTATATAGTAAGGCTTCAAAAGTACAGAATTAGGTCAACTTAAGGAGATTATCCAATGGTTGTTAAATAAGTATCATTAATTTTAATTTTAACGTAACACATCTTTTAGCTCTCATTAGAGGAAATTTTAACTCAAAATGGCCTCCTAAGGAAAATAATAAAATAATAGTTAAAATAATAAAATAATATTTATTAATTTTGGAGGAAGAAAAAGAAAAAACTACATTTTTTGTTCGTATTTTCCACATATCTCCCTGTGCTTTTACTCAAATTTCGATCGGAAGAGCTTGTTGGATGAAAAATTAAATTTGCATCCAACGAGTTTTCACTTTCCATACTTTTGACGGACCCCGCTACCCCCAAAACAAGAAATACCTGAAAAACGTGGTGATGATGCTTTTCAGGTATTTCTTGTTTTTGGGGTAGCACGGTCCGTCAAAAGTATGCAAAGTGGGTACTCGTTGGATGCGGAATTTAATTTTGCATCCAGTGAGCTCTCGCGATCGAAATTTGAGTAAACACATAGGGAGATATGTCGAAAATACGAACAAAAAACATAGTTTTCTTTATGATACCTATCCCCAAATTTATATTAAAAAATTGTTTAAGACCTATACGGTATTTCAAATTTAAAGAAATTTCATTGGCTAACACATGATGACATGGAACTTGATTTAGGGTTGAAAGGCCCATTTTGAGTTGAAATTTTCTCTAATGTACAAGAGTACCTTGTTCATACAAGCAAGTATAAATAAAACATGATAATAGATACTAAAGTTAGAACCCACTACCAGCGATCATGTTCAGAACTCCAGCGGGTTAACTATAATATCCAAGAAATTTCTTCCCCAAGCAGTATGCCCCATTGCCAATAGGCCTGTTCAGTGCCTTGACGTGCTTTCTTGATAATACCATAGGATGGTACTCGCTGCCAACAGAACTGTTCACCATCCCGGTTGGTTGACCTCTTACATCGTTTTTCATTAAGAGGTTGTTGTCCCAAATTCACCTTAAAGATATGATTTATAATTTTCTTACGCAAAGGTGAGAAGGGGGATTTGCTCTAAAAACCTTTTCAGGAGCAGAATGGTATTGGGTTGGAATATTTTCCAGAACAATGTTTGTAAAAGTTTGGTTGCATGAACGATTAACTTTCACAATTACGCCAATTCAATGGAAAGGTTATAGTTATATGTTTTAAGGCCAAAGAATAATAACCAAAAGATTATTTAATCTCAACATCCATCTTCCTATAAGCTTATTATGGTGTCTTCAGAAAGATAATTCAATTTATTAACAGTTACTACTTGTAAAAGTACTTTGCTCAGTCAAGTGTAAAACCAAGTCAAAGCATACTAGTATACTTATGGTTTCATCAATTAAACAACTTGAAGCAGGACTAGCAGGTAGAAAATATGTATAAACAAGGGAATACAAATATGAAAACAACAGGTATCCATATATACAACATAAAATTAACAACTCGGCATAATTAATAAAAAAATTTTGTTGAAAAGTATCAATTTTTTTTCATAAAATATCAAAAAGAAATAACAAAGCTTCCCTTTTCAAATGTTCTTAGTTGTTCCTCAAAGTAGAATATACCTGCAAATTTTTTAAAAAGGCTTAAGAAAAACAAAATGAAATAAAAACACTCCTATACATATTTACAAAGTAAATTTTAATCAAACATCATTCAAGAGGAAGGAGGTGAAGGAATCACTTCTTCACCTACTAATTCCAAATCATATTGATGAGTTAAACCATGGATGAATTCTTGCTTTGACATAGGTTTATGATATTCTTTAAACTGATTCCCATTTACCACAATAGTTACCTTCTCCTTATCAATTGTTCTTATTTTGACAAAACCATTATAAAAAATAGTTATGATTTCATAAGGTCCCATCCATCTGGTTGTGATTTTTCCTTTAAAATTATTGAACCTTGAATCGAACAGCAGAGCCCAGTCACCTTCTTAAAAAACCTTCCACTTTAAAAACTTGTCATGTGACCTGACTCTTTGATTCTAAATTAAAATAGTTCTTTAAACAACATCTTGTCTGATCTCATCCAATTCATTTAATTGATTCATTCTTTGTTTATGGGCCTCATCCAAATTCAGTCCTAACTGTGCAGCAGTTCAGAAAGTGTTTTCCCGCATTTCAATAGGAAGCAACACTTGCTTTCCATAAAGAAGTTCATATGAGGTATGTCCCATGGTATTCCTCCATGTAGTTCTGTAGGCCCATAAAGTCTCTGGAGGCCTATCTTCCCAGTCCTTATGATGCATTTGTATGGTCTTGGTAAGCATGCCTTCCAACATGTTATTTGTTGATTCTACCTGAACATTAGCTTGGGGATAGTATGGATAGGATTTACAATCTTTAATCCCATATTGCTCTGTCAATTCTTTCATAGATTTCAAAACAAATTGGGCTCCATTATCAATCACAATTTCACAAGGAACACCAAAACGAGTAAAAATGTCTTCATAAATAAATTCTATAACTTATTTCTCAGTAGCCCTCAATAAAGCTTTCGATTCTACCCATTTAGTCACATAATCAGTACTAACTAGGATATATTTATTTTTTCGTGACATGGGTGAGATTGGACCAACAAAACATAACCCACATTTTCAAATGGTTCAATCATTACTTGTGTTTGCAAAGGAATTTCATCAACATCTGTAGGTCTTCCCATCCATTGACAACTATCACAAGTCCTTACATATTTTGCAGCATCTTTAAAGAGTGTGGGCCAATAGTATCCCTGATGTAACACTTTGTAGGTGGTCGTTTATCTGAAAAATGACCTCCACAAGGCCCATCATGGAAAGCTTGAAGGATGTCATAGATCTCATCTTCTCATATGCATCTTCGAATGATTAGATCTGGACTTGTTCGAAATAAATCATTACCTTCCCATGAATAGTTGGCACTTTGTTGAATAATTCTTCACTTCATGTTTTGGCAAATGAACTGGTACCTTACCTATGGCCAGATAATTCGGTATGTCTGCAAACCAAGGAATTTTAATAGCAACAACAAATAAATGTTCACCGGGGAAATCATCATCTACAGGAATATTTTCACTATCATGAGTAAGTTGAGAAAGAAAATATGCAACTAGGTTTTCTTTCCGTGGCTTATCGATAATTGTGATGTTGAACGATTGTAACAATAAAATCCATCGTGTAACCCTACCACTAGTTATAGATTTATTCATTAAGAACCTAATATCAAAATGATCGATATGAACAAAAACATCATGACTAGTAATATAGTGTTTAATTTTATTAATACCATGAACTACTACTAATAATTAATTTTTAGTCACAGTATAATTCAATTCAACTGGTGTTAAGTTTTTGCTGATAAAGTAAATGGTGTAGTAATCCTGACTCTCTTTTTGTCCAAGAACTCCCCCTAAAGCAGTGTCAGATGAATCATTATATATATGAAAAGGTAAGGACCAATTTGGTCCTCTTAGAAATGGTGCTGAAGACAATTTCATCTTAAGAGTTTCAAAAGCAATCTGACAGTGCTGATCCCAACAAAAATCAACATCCTTAATCAGCAATTTAAATAATGGGGCTGCTATCTTAGTAAAGTTTGCAATAAGTCTACGGTAATAACCTACATGCCCAAGAAAACTCCTAAGTTCCCTCTGTGTTTTAGGGGGAAGAATACTGTTGATGATCTCAATTTTAGAAGGGTCAAATTTAACACCCTTAGAGGAAACATGATTTCCCAAAACTATGCCCTCAGTTAGTAACATCTTACATTTTTCATAACTTAGTAACACCTTACATTTTTCATAACTTAAGGCAAGGTTTGTATTGTGACACCTAATTAATACTTTTTCCAGATTGTGAAGGGCTTCTTCAAAATTGTTTCCGTAAACTGTAAAGCCATCCATGTATACTTCTACACAATCATGAATAAGATCAGCCAGAATTCCTAAAACTACCCTTTGAAAAGTAGCAGGGGAATTACAAAGTCCAAAGGTTAATGCCTTGTAGGCATATGTCCCCCATGGATAGGTAAAGGTAGTTTTATCCTGGTCTTCAGGTGCAATCCTTATTTGATTGTATCCATTGTAGCCATCCAGAAATGAAAGATATTGCTTGCTAGACAAAGTGTCTAAAACCTGATCTATAAAGGGAAGGGGAAAATAATCTCTCAAGGTTGCCTTGTTAAGATCTTGAAAATCTGCACATATTCTCCATTTTCCTCCCTTTTTGGGGACAGCTACCAGAGGGGAGACCCATTTACTATCAGAAATGGGACAAATGAAATATGCATCAAGTAACTTTTGGAGTTCATCCTTCACAATGTATTTTAGAGCAGGATTCATTCTCCTCTGTGGTTGTCTCACTGGTAAATTTTTCTCTTGAGTATAAGTATGGTGAATACATGTATCAGGCTGTATTCCCCTCATATCCTTATATGTCCAGGAAAATGCTCATGAATGTGCCTGCGATACATGGGCTAGCTGGTTCTGTTGGTCTTGAATTAATCTAGCATTAATTATTAAAGAATTCCCAGGACTAGCTTCAATTGGAACTATGAAAGCTTCCATTTTATCATCCACAAAGAGGAATACCAATATATATATATATATATATATATATATATTTAATGGATCAAATTGTTCTTGAAAGTCCTCTGTGAGGAAATAATCAAATTCAGTAAAAGAGTGAGGAAAGTCAATACTAGTGGTGGAATAAATGAATTGATCTAAAATGTTATCCTCTATTTCATATTCTAACCCTCTAGATTGACTGATAGACAACAATGGAAGTTCAATTTCCTCATCCCCTTATAGGATTTCTAACCATAACATTTCTGCTCCTGGTTTAGCTGGTGGGTACATGGTAAGATTTTGCAGAGAAGGGCCATTTGATATTGTTAATATCCCTTCTGTACAACCTATAAAAGAATTGGTTGTCACTAGCCAAGGTCTTCCTAAGACGACTGGATTTGATTTGGAAGGATCCTTAGTCTAAAGAACCAAAACATCTATTGGATATTCCCAAGAGGCTATAGTAACAATTATGTCATCAAGCGCCCCTACAGGTTTTACAATGCTCTTATTTGCTAGTTCCAAAATTGTTGGAGTAGGTATAAGCAAGTTATTTAATTGTAATATTTGCAAAGTAGAAATGGAAATAATGTTAATTGATTCCCTCAAATCAATCAATGCATTTCCTATGGAAACAATATTAATAGATACAGTTAAAATAGGATTTACAGGATTTGCAAATTTGGGGAGTATAGGATGATCTAATATATAATCAGATAGTTGGCCTACCACATGTATAGCTAGTGGATCTTTTTGTTTTCTCCCATGTTTATTTAAACAAATCTCTCTTATCATCTTTGAGTAGATGGGGACATCCTTAATATCCCGAATAAAATGGATCTAAATACAGACATTCCTCGGCATACTTTCAAAATCAAACTAACGTCGTACCACAAGTTTTTCTATGGACAACCTTTCAGGATATGAAGGAATACCTGCTGTATGTGGTTGAGGTTTGTGTTGTATTTTGGGTGTGTGATCATTTTTCAGGACATTAGGATTTCCCTCCTCTACCCGGTTCTCCTCATTTTCTTCCTCAAATTCCTCCTGGATAATAACAACAAGGTTTTTCCTATTTAAAGTCCTCCCATACCTAAGTCGTATATCTTGAAATGGTACTACATTTATAGAAAATATTGGGGAATGTGGTACCTCAGTATTGTTAAGAGGCCGAGGAACTCTATTGTTTGGGTTTGGAACAGGTTGGGTAGGAAGTAAGGTTGTCCGAGGAGGATTTACATTATGGTATTGTTGGGGAATTTGAGGAATCTGTGGAGCTAGTAGTGATTGTGGGGTAAAACAAGGTAGCAGTTGTTGAACATTGGCTCGGTATGGAGAGTAAGAAGTAACATGTGATGGTACTTGTGGCTGTATGCCACCATAAGTTGAGTCCCAGGGTATTTTTTAAGGATTCCAATCTTATACTTAAGTATAGTATTCTAGGTGATTGTTTTGTATTTAAAAAGACATGTTTATAGATAGGTAGGTGAATATTAAATATGAAACATAAAATTAACACTGAAATGTGTAAATTTTGGTGAATATTATCATAAAAAAACATATTTTATGTAAATATAGGCGATATTAGACAATAAAAATGACCAAATAGCAAATTTATTTTTTGAAAAAAACCCAAAAAATAGCCAATTGGAGAAATTTCACCCCTAAAAATTACCTCGGGTTACCTTTCCCCCTCCAACCTTGTTTCCAAGGATGATTTTGTATAGGTTTAGGTTTCCAATTTGGCCACACCCGTGGGTTCCAATTAGATTGCATCGGGTAACAGTAAGATTTATTTGTGTATGTAAGATATGGATATATATTTTGGGGTCAGGGTGGACATGGCCTTCTAGGTGCATAAGATGCCTCACCTGCTTGATTACCTATCTTGTAAAGAGCCTGTATTTCTGGCAATGCAGGACAATTTTCTGTGGGATGTTTTTCCGTGCTTAAAGCACAAATAACAACAGTGTTAAGAGGACATTCCTTAAGAGGATGCATCTTCCTAGACTTAGGACAAAATATATGTAAAGTTTCATGATCTTCTTCTTCTTGTCTCTTCTTAGTCTTCAAGACATCGAATTGAGAGGTTAGGGTGCCTAGGATATCAGTTTTAAAAGTTTCCAGAAGATTCCCTATCTCCATTATGGTGACCCCACTAGTATTTACTGACCTAGAGGCTCGAGGAACTCCATATCTTACAAAATTTCCAGTTTTATCCATGCTACGGGAGTATTTTATATACAATTCACATATTTCATCAAATGACTTGTGATAGATATCACCTACGTCCATAAGGTTAAGAATTTCTACGTACTCTTCCAAAATTGCATTCAAGAATAGTGTTCTAACAACATATTCTTAGAGGGTATTATATTTAGATTTTCAAAGAACGTAGCTAAACCTTTCTTCTTCATGTTGTTGCATTTTGAAAATGTCATGGTGGGAATCTTTAGACCTGCAATAATCCTAATATTTCTTTAGGAAAGCATTTTTCATTTCATCCCATGTCCTTATACTAAATTCTCCTAACCCCATGAACCAATGAAGTGCAACATCTTTGAGAGTAGCAGGAAATAACTTCGGTTTCTGGGAATCATGGAGATAGTTGTAACTTTGACATAATATGTCAAATTCAAATAAAAATGTATATGGATCTTTAGTACTCTTTCCATAAAATATAGGTAATGAGGATAAGGGTATGTTTTTCATATTGAATTTTTGTATGAGGTCCAGAATTGGGAATCCAAAGGTTGTCTCAGTATGCCCTTATTGTTATACTTCCTCTTCATGATCTCCCATTGTGAGTGGGTTATCGAACATAGTATAGCTTAACTTTCCTTCCCTTGAAAAGGACGATGTGAGATCCCACCGTTCTACTCTATCCCTAGATTGGAAAAATAAATTTCCCTTAGTTGGTTCTGGTGGACTTAGGGTGGATTCTATCTGAGAAACTATAGGATCTAATGTGTTCCCAAATAGTGCATTAATTTTCTCCACCTATACTATGTTTTCTAGGCTCGGATCCTCTTTTATAGAAGAAATTTTAGTACTTTCAAATGCCTCACATGCTACTAATAGATTTTTCTGAGGTGATTCAATTTTTGTTCCTATGGAATTTGATTTGACTGTTTCTTCCAATTGTTTCCCTATAATTTCCTCTGTATTACTTTCTTCTTTTTTATTACTCGTGTATCTTTCTACGATATTTCTTGATGATGATGGGGTTCTATCTCCAAAAACAGGGGAATTCCGAGAACTAACTTTGATGTATGCACATCTACTATCCCTAGGTCTCATGAAAAACTTCTACTATGAATGACGAAGTTTTGATTAATAACTCCTCTATCTACCAAATCAAACAAAAAATACTTAAACTACAAATGGATTTGAAAGGACCTGTTATAACAGATGCACAGGTTCTTACCTCTCATCTTATCATTCCTTCTCCTCCACCTATAGAAACTAATGACACTCAAAAACAACTACCAGATTAATAAAAACATTAAAATACTATATTACCTTCGAACAAATCCCTGACAATGATGCCAAAATTGTTAGGTAAAATATATCACCCTTAATTGAATTATCAACCGAGGTTAGTAAAATTTGAGTTACTACACTGTCTGTGTTAGGTAAGATGAACTATTCTAATATACTATGATAATTTCAGAAGAAAAAATGATAAGTTAAGTTCTGATTGCTTGACAACAAATCGACAATTTATGCTATGCTATTTTATTGCTTGTTAAAAAAAAAAAGTAAAAAAAGAAAGAAAGTGTATCTAGTCTACTTTACAGAAAAGCATTCAATCATCTACTGTATAACCTAAAAAATTAGAGAGAATGTTTCAAAGAAATCTTAACTATTTTCTAATAATATTACTTTGTTTTATAACCCTAGAAAATAAGATTACTAATAAACTGAAATAATCATAACTCGAAAATGACCTAGTATGCCAGAGAAAGCTACCCAATCAATGGAGAGACAAATATGACTATGTTCTGTTTTTTAATCAACACAGAATTAAACTCCTTGCAATTTAATAGAATAATTGTCCCAAACTCTATATAAGATCAATGAACTAGCTACATGCAATCATCCTCAAACTCTCAAACTGGAAATTAAAATAAGACACACAAATAAACACTGAATCCTTCTCTCATCAAACATTATTTTGGTAATATTCTTACTATCTAACTTAAGTCAAATGAGAATATTGAAACCAACGAACATTACTTAAATGGAATCTATAACTTCTATCTTATTCAACAATCCATAAATTATATCTCATAACTTCTACCCAAATTCTCAATTAAACATGATCTAAGTACGAAAGGCAATTTTTAAATGTTGTAATATCTAACAACATCAAACTTATTTTCTGGTCGGAATCCTCTACTTTGTGCAAACCATTAAATTGTATCATGCCTCGGTTACAAAGAAAACACTTGAAGCTATTTTTCTCTATCCTATTTCATAGATATAATATTTCAAATGAACTTAACTATTTGTGTGGGGAAAGGAAATCTAAAATCCTGTGTAAAACCTGTTATTAATGCAAACCAAGCGTATAGGAGAAATTACATGAAATCTACATCATTTATATTTCTATCTATTCAAACCTTGCTTGTTCTATTTTAGTTTTTGAAAACCCTTAATAACAACACACAAATCAGTAATAACTTAATAATGTATAAAAAAGAACTCTTATAGTAATCTAGGCAAATGGCGAGATTCACAGGAACAATATCAACATCGTATGAAGGTGGCCCGCCTCCAAACATTTCTCAAGTAATGAATAAAATCTTAAAATTGGATTTAATTATCAGCTGGCAATTGTATCACACAATAGTTGTATCTCTGTGTCTCTTTGTTAAAATTTTTATCAAATATATATAGGATACAACATATGGGTCAACCACTGAAAGGGTTGAACCTTCAAATAGTCTTAAACAACCAAAAGATAGAAGGCACAACCGAGTCCTTCCTCTAAGCAAACACATTCTAAATTGAGTAGATTCTCCCACATCTACGGCTATGATCTTCATACTGATAGCAGGGTCGCAACTTCTTGAGGGATCCGAATAACAATAGCTTCGGCTTTTAGTATTCATGGGTATCATATGACCAAGTCATAAATGCACCTTAATTTGATCTTTCCTTATCCACAAATATGTGTAACTTTGTTAACTGCATCGGATGAGGTACTGAATTGAGTATTGGATTGGGTGCAAATCTGGGTACCGGATTGAGGGAAGGACTGGGTACCGGATTATTGAAAGAAATATACAAAATAATAAAAAAGTTGAACCCCAAGTAATTCATTAGTAGATATAATCTTTTAAACTTATATTTAAAAATGATCAAATAAAATGAAATAATGATAAGATTATAGCTTGTTATGAGTGTTCATTGAACAACACTTTAACCCATGCAAATGATGTCTAAGTAATGATACACAGGATAAAATTAATATAGAAGACTTAAATTCCATATTTGATGTATGGATAAAACTTGGAAAAATAGAGGGCCATCACTTAGTGGTCATCGATTGGTTCCTTCTAGTTTCCTTCATATAGTCCCAATAACCTAGTTTATAATTTGAAAAGGAACATTCTATTGAATTTTTCTTTTTTTCATGTGCGTTTTTGTTTTGAAAATACTTGGCATGATTTTTTAATGCAAAGGGATTATGCCCTTTCTTTCATTGCTAATATTTCTTCCTATTATTTTCTTGTATGCTTTGCAGGTTCTTAGATCCATGTTGTCTCTAATCATGACATAGTATTTCCTTGTGAATGGTTTCTTCTAGATCATTTGGGTAGTCAAACTCAAGTTTTTCCTAAAAGTACTGAGGTAAGCAACTATAGAATCTCTAGATCTTGATCTTCTCTTCCTTGATGTATGGAACATCATGTAATAATTCTAAGAACTTTTTTATCAGATATTCTATATTCATGTGGCCCATCTTGATCTCATGGAATTCCTTTATGATTTGGTCATAGAGTTTCTTAGATAGGTACTTCTTTATGAACAAATCCTTAAACTTTTTCCATCTGATTTTATTGTCTTTTATTTCCTTAGTTAATTTTAGGTCCTTCCACCAAATGGATGTTTTGGATGTAAGGTTAAACACATCCAATCGATCTTTCATATTACTATCATAGTTATATATTTAGAAGTATTTATTCATCCACAAAATCCAAGCTTCAGTTTCCTCACATGTCTTCACCTCATCACTAAAAGTGGGTGGTTTAACCTTTTTGAATTCCCCATTTAGATCACTAGTAAATTGTTGTTTACACTTTTCCTTAGGTGGTGATGTCATTGTATTATCACTTTATGATATGTTGGAGATGGCTTCTTCATTTCTTGCTAAGGGGTTTCCTACATTATGTTGGAAAATAGACTTGGGTTCCTTACTTCTGGAACCTTTTTCTTTGGATGATTTATCGCCTCCATTACTAGAGGTATGAGTAGGTTGCACATTGTTTTTTATTTCATTGAGATTTTGTAACATGATAACATTTATTTTATGTTTCTCCTCCAAAGATTTTATGTTGTCATCCTTGAAACTCTACATATCTAACTCTAAACTTCTTATTGTTTCCATCATAGTTGATGGGGTTGTTTTCTTTCACTCGATGTTTATCTCAACCCACATACCCTCTAGTTGTGGTCTTTTCTCCACCTCAAGTTGAATCAGAGCCTCACCCATCTTTCTATATGCTTATGGTTTCTAACTTATCGTAGCAGTCTTATCTTCTTCTTGCTTCCTGTAAACATAATAGTCCATCATTTACATTTAAATGTTTTAGTGGCATAAATCAGTCCATAAGGTTCAAATGTTTCAAATTTAATCTCTCATATTGTTTTGTAACATACCCTTAACACTTAATTTTTTTTTGTTCCAATGATGTTCATGCAAGTATACATCCTTGGAAATAATCCCAAAAAAGGCACTTACCTTCACCAAGTCTTGTGCTCATCTTGTTCGTATATACATGCATCATAGTATATTATTTTTCTTTTTTAATTATATAATTACATCCTTAGACTGATCACTGATATTTTTCTCTCACATATAAACCACTATGCATAAACATAAACCCACTCTCAACCCACATACCTTCTAATGGTGGTATTTCCTCCATCTTGAGTTGACTCAAAGCCTCACCCATCTTTCTAGATGCTTACAGTTTCTAACTTATCCTAGCAGTGTTATCTTCCTCTTGCTTCCTGTAAACATAATAGTCCATCAGGTGCATTTAAATTTTTTAGTGGCATAACTCATTCCATAATTTTCAAATGTTGCAAACTTTAGCTCTCATACTATTTTGTAAGGTACCCTTGACACTTTTTTTTTCATCTCAACAATGTTCATGCAAGTATACATCCCTATCAAGAATCCAAAAAAAGGCACTTACCTTCACTAGGTCTTGTGCTCATCCTATTCATATATACATGCATCATAATATATTATTTTACCTTTTTGAGTATATAATTACATCCTAAGGCTAACCACCGATATTATTCTCTCACATATAAACCACTATGCACAAACATAAATGCACTAATGCTCATAAATGAAAACAAGTTTATTATGCATGTCTCTATATACATGTTAATTCTTTTATAAACATTGACTATCCTATAGATGTGGCTACAGCATCTCGACATTGTATCCACACTCATTCTTTAAATAAAAAAACTACATACATATAAGCGCGTGCGCACACACACACACATATAAACACAAAATAAATGTATCTTAAGTCTATATGCATAGAATTGACTATAACAATGAGCCATAATAATATGACGCTAATTACCAAGCTCATAACTTAATTCCACTATGTATATGTAGTGCCCCATTCAAAACAAGGTGATAACCCACCCTTTCCATCGTCATGTCCTCCATTGAACTCACACTGCTCAAGGAAATTGTCGAAAGTTTTATGGTGGCACTCCCATGCATCAAGATTTTTGATAGACCATTACATATAAGTTATTCTGTTTCCATCCAAGGAAAGGGCACATTCCAAGGAGGCACATCTGACTTAGGATGTAATTATATACTTAAAAGTAAAATAATATATTATGATGCATGTATATACGAACATGATGAGCACAAGAATTGGTGATGGTAAGTTCCTTTTTTGGGATTCTTTCCAGGGATGTATATTTGCATCACCATTGTTGAAACAAAGAAAACAATTAAGTGTTAAGGGTATGCTACAAAATAGTATCAGAGCTTAAGTTTGCAACATTTGGACCTTATGGACTCAACTATGCTACTAAAAAATTTAAATGCAATTGATGGTCTATTATGTTTATAAGAAGCAAGAACAATACCACGCTGCTATGATAAGTTAGAAACCATAACCATCTAGAAACATGGGTGAGGCTCTGAGTCAACTCGAGGTGGACGAATGGCCACCACTAGAAGAAGGTATGTGGGTTGATATAAACACTGATTGAAAGAAAACAACCTCATCATCTATGATGGAAACAATAAGAAGTTTATAGTTAGAGATGTAGAGTTTCAAGGATGACAACATAAAATAAATGTTATCTTGTTACAAAATATCAATAAAATCAGAAACTATCAAAACCCCAAATTTTCCGAAAAATTTAAAATTTTTAAATGCATATAATTTTCATAATTTCAGTAAACTAATTATTAAATTAGTTATATGTTACCAATTCATTATCTGAATTATCTATTGGTTATGTTTAAAGATAGAACAGTTCTTTTCAGTTTACTGACTTGTTTTCTTTTTGCGACCACAAGGTGGGACTGTCATGCAAAACTGGGCTTACTTAGCTTTTGAGCTAATGCGGAAAGTTTTCCTATTCTTACAGACTACAGGTAAGAAGTTCGGGTGCTGCTTGTCGAAATGCTAAAGTATTTAAATACAAGTTCGTCGCAAAATAAAAGCTTAATAAGAAAATAAATGCTAAACAATTTCCAACGCTTATTGAGGTAAATTCATTAACTGTCCTTCTTTCTAGTAGAAGTAAATTTATGGTTCTTAATGATTACTGAACTATTCAATATCTATCATAGTCGTCAAGTGTAAAAATTCCTTACTAATTCTTTACAAACAAAGTAAGAGTAGCAGACTTATAAAATCTATGGTATAATTTCAATTGTGTACAATTACGTTTACATAGTAATGTAAATTGATAAGGGGTTTATGTATTACTGTTTCCATTTTCAAACCTTGAAGTTTAAATGAGTTTACATCTTTATTTCAAGCTGCTTCTTGAAAAAGCTATATTAATGTTGATGCATAGAGTTTTATTCACATGTCAACTGTTTTCAAGCATAACTAGAGCTTATCTTTAGTAAGATAGATATCTTACTGAAACATGTTTTTATCCTATCCCTTTTATATATATAAAAGGGGCATGTCCTTAAGGGACTATAATTCTTAAAAGAGTGCATGACATAATAGTTTTATGGCCTAACTATTTTATTATGGTGAATCTTTTTTATAAGAGATTTGTGGCTTAACCTTGCCATGTCATAATTTATGGTTAAAGGACATTTGCCTTAAGCAAAAGCTTTCACCACATAGAAGTTACTACTCTCTTTTGTATCTTTTTACCAAACTTTACTATTTTAATAAATACAGATAAGGCCATTGAGGTCATTATGAACAATAGGATAATTGCCATAGTTTTTACTCTATAAACCTCCTTTAGATACATTTATAAACTAGGGTAAATATTATTTACCTAGCATAGAAAGAAAGGTTATAATTATAACGATGCCATAATGATCATAGGTTTAATCTTGTTAAAGTTATATGAATACCATATTTTACAGAGCATTGGTCGTAAATTGTCCCCACAACCTTTATGATTGCAAAGTTTAAGTGTTTATAGTAATAATATTTTATGTTCTTTCATGCAAAGTAAAAATGATGGGCTGACTTTGCAACAAGGCTAAAGTGTAACCTTTGATGTATCAAATGATTGGGAATCATTTCTTAGGTGGAACGTTCACCGAACTATACGATTCCACCCACAACATGTAAATTATTTGTTGGGTGACGTGGCATTATCATAACCATTCATTTCATAGTTAAATGGGCAGTAGTCAAACCCTAGTTCGCCATTCCCTCCATCGCCTTCAGGCTCCTATCGATCTGCTGCAATGTTCTCGACTGAACTATCATTTGCCTCTTACTATTGATAGCCTTCCTATTGCTGTTCCTCCTCGAATGCTCGCCAAAATACCTAAAGAGAGATGCTGATGTGAAACTGTTGGTGCTTTGTTTAGGTTAGTGATATTTCCCCAGGGTTTCTTTGTCGTAGCTCCCTTATCTAGAACCTTCGACTGTAAAACAAACTCCTCCCTCAGTGAGAGCCGAGGTCTTGTTTTTTTGGGTTGCGATTTGATGTTTGTTGTATTGTTAATCCTCTTCTCCCTTCCTGCAGAAGGGTTTACTCCTCGTGCTGGTGGTTGTTTTACTGTCGATGGTGGTCGCGTCTCAATACAAAATAGGTAAGAAAACTATAATTCCTTCCTCCATTTTGCTATCTTGTTTAAAAAATATATATATAAATGTTTATCCAGCATACAAGTTTTAACATTAATGTTTTCTTTGTTGATTACAGGTCTCGGCCCTCCTCTCTGCTTAGTGTGTGCGAGGCTATGACAGCAATACTGGTTCACGGGTAAGCCTGGTTTTACCATGGCCGTTCCTTCTTATTTGGTCCCTTTGGGACAATTGTGGGTGCATCGTCGTGGTCTACAACCCTTGGGTTTCGGTTTACCTATTACTTAGTTTGTTGTTTTTAAGGAAAGATGAGACCCTTGTGTTAATGGGGGTGCTCCGGCTATGGCTGTGACTGTATATGTTAGTTTTTTCTTAAATTACTGTGTAAGAAGTAAAATGAAACAGAAGGCTGTGATGCCATACTTTTGATTACTTGAAGAAGCCGAGGGCTTTGGAAAGTCTTCAGACTCTTTGTTTACCATTGCTGTGTAATTGATAAGGCCGAGATATAAATTTGGAAAAGGGCTTAAAACCCTCGATTTCATACTTCTGTTGTCATTTTGGTATTACAGGGTTTTCACCCTAACTCCATTATATAAGTTGTCTATACAGTCTTTTTTCTTTATCTGTTGTTTACAGTACAGAACTAAAAATTGTTTATTTTACTTGTGTTATAATTATAACATTTAAACTTTGGTAGTATAAGAAAAAATTTACAGTATCTTTATAATTATCGTTGATTTATAAAATACTTCTGTAAATTGTGAGGTTATTAGTTATGTTATATAATATTTGGTTAAGCTCGATAAGTCGAGTAGTCTGTCACTCTGTTGATTAATGGCAGTGCGTTAATATACTTGACTTTTACCCCATAATATTTTTATAAATTAATACTAGGGTTTCCTGTACATTACTTTTATATTAATTTACTTTATTTAAATAATTGTAATGTTATTACCTATTTGTTACCCTTCGGTATATAATAACTGATGTTTTTACTGGAACACTTCTGTATCTGATCGATACAGCGTTTGAATACCGAACTTATATTTTGTTTACTGTTTACTATAAAATAATAAGAACATTACTTGTTTACTTAATAATACTACTCTGATAATTATATATATTTATTAGCTTGTTCTTTGTTTACTTATAATCTTAGAATAAAGCAGTATTCTACTATTGTATTCTTTTGCTTACTGCACTGAATAAATTATATAGGAATAATTTATATAGGTACACTATGTATCCTGTATTATCTGTTTATGTTATAAGGTTAATATTTATAAAATAAATGTAAAATAACTAACTATGTTCTATAATGTTAATATCTTAAAAAGTATAGGTTGGCAGTTGTATATTTTTGTTTATACTTATCTAGTTAGAACAGAAAAGAATGAATAACATATATTACTTTCCATAAGTAAATTCTGCTGCTAACTAAAATACCTGTAGAAGTAAATCGAGATTCTAGCTATTCTTTCTTGCAGTTTGATTTTTATACATACAGTAGTTAAAACTGGAGAAGTAAACTGTAAAGTTGTACAGCAATTACATTTAGCTTAACCCTACTCTAGTTTTAACTATTATACTCTTCTCTTGAATTCAAATAAGCAATAAAATTACTGGAAGTAACTACTGTATCAAAACAAACTATTTTATCTACTCATTCATACTACTGTCAGTAAATAATATAGCTTCTTTCTCTGTTCTACCAGACTGACAGTTTCAGTACAGGTTAATACTACTCCTAATACAAAAGATATTTCTTCTAAAAAAAACAACACAAAGGAAATACTCTATAATTCCATTAACATTCTATTCAGTATTTTCATCATACTATTTTTGCTTATAATTTCACCCCTGTGCTGGAGTACGGTCTGGTCACTCCAGATGAGGAAAAAAACAGGAGGGGTTTTTGTTTTTCATCAAAAGATTCTATTACTAAACAAACTAAAAACAACTTCATTACTAAACCATCTAAATCTTTACATCATAAGCTACAAACATAACATTCAATCATACACAGTTATTAAAACAAAGACTGTTAAATGGCAGAACCTATTCTTGAGCTTGGATGACAACAGCAATGGGAGGCCGTTCCTCCATACCAACTCTTGGAGAGCGCTCAAACAACGACTCCTTAGGACCCCCGAGCTTGCTCTGGTCTCCCTAGCTGGAACTAGGTGCAGCAATAATCAAGTACCAGTCTTCAGACTCAGTACCAATCCTGAGCTTATCAATAAGTTCTCTCAGCTTGCAAGCTGTATTAGACCAAGTTACTGCAGATTTTCTCTCAAAACACCTTCCTTACTGTTTTCCCTTTTCCCCAATGAATTCCCTGAATAGCATTCATCCTGAATGATTCTTCTCTGGAAAATATCTAAGCAGCCTCAGCTCTATTCATTGGGTACTTTTAAAAGATTGCCTAGGTCTTTTTGGGTTAGTTGTCATTTATTGAGCCACCTGCTCCGATCCCACTTTCTTGTGGGATCACGACCCCAAATGTAGGGAAGTTGCCACTTGCAACATAGAAAGTGTTTGAGGATGCTGCCACTTGTTTTTTTCCCTCCACCTAGTTCCTTCCACCAGTTTGACCAATAACACTCTTATTAATAGCTCTCCCATGCTGTTGTCTCCACTTTTTATTTATTACTAATAAAATATTCAGAATTACATTCCACTTCTTTTGACTCTGCTGAGTCATCAGTTCCTACTTAGCATTAAATTTAACATAATGTCTTAGGAAATAAAATTAAACAATTAACATTATTTTACAAAATTGGGGTATGTGACATACAATGTGCCACCTACTCATACCTGTAGTAATGGAGGCAATAAATCATCTAGAGACAAAGGTTCAAGAAGTAAGGAACCAAAGTCTATGCTCCAACTTGATGTAGGAAACACCTTAGCAAGCAATGGAGAGTCCATCTCCATCAACTCATAAAGTGATAGTACAATGACATCACCACCTAAGAAAAAATGTAAACAACAATTTAGTAGTGATCAAAAGGGGGAATTCAAGAAGGTTAAACCACCCATTTTTAGTGGTGACGTGAATACATGTGAGGAAAATGAATTTTGGATTTCGAGGATGAATACATACTTCTAAATTTGTAGCTATGATAGTAATATGAAAGCTCGGTTGGATGTGTTTAACCTTACGTCCAAAATATCCATTTGGTGATAGAACCTAAATTTGACCAAGGGAGTAAAAGAAAATAAAATTAGATGGAAAGAGTTTAAGGATTTCTTCATAAAGAAGTACATGTCTAAGAGACTCTATGACAAAAATATAGGAATTCCATGAGATCAATGTGGGTCAGCTGACTATGGAAGATCTGATAAAAACGTTCTTAGAATTTTTACATGATGTTCCATACATCAAGGAAGACAAGATTAAGATCTATACATTCCATAGTTGCTTACCTCAGTACTTTCAGGACATAATTGAATTTGACTACCTAAATGATTTGGAAGAAAACTTTCACAGGGAAAGACTATATCATGATTAGAGCCAACATAGATCTAAGGAATTGCAAAGCATACGAGAAAAGAAGAGGAACAAAGGTGAGTTGCAAGAAAGAGAAAATATCATTCTTCATTATACGAGAGTAGTGGCTTCTAAATCCTTCTTTGCTAGCTGCAAAATCCTTCTTGATGGTTTCAAAATCCCTTCTCAACCCGCAAGAGCGGATAACTAACAAGAAATCACTAAAACACTAACTGGTTTAGTACCCCCTATCATTCTAATACCATATAACATTTGAACATCTATAGATCTAGGTACATAAAAAAAATAGATATGCAATGGGAATCAAATAAGTCATCAAAACATTATGTAATAAATGAGTAACATAAATTACTACACAAGAAACTTAGAACCAGAGAGAATAAGAATGATCAGTTTCATTAAATTGGGAGAGAGAGGTGGAGTATAAAATTTAACTTTGGTAGGAAATTCAAATTAGGGTTGAAGGAAATTTGAATCGACCATGCTTGCTAGGATTAACAAGAGATAAAAAAAACCCCTTAGTTATCCATGCTAACTCTACTAGACTAAGTTAGATTAAGAGTGGCTAGATAAATAATGGAGTGATGAATTAACTGAGTGAAATATTAGTTCACTGAATGAATGCTAAGTTAATTGAAAAAAATCCCTACTTAGGTCCATGAAGGCTAATTGGGGCATGAATGGTCTGATTTATCCATGTTAATTATCCTAAATTGAGTTATACTAACTCTAGACTTCACAACAACTAGTTATCTAACTAATTACTTAGTTAATTGATTGACTATTTAGTTAACTAACTAAGAAGGAGTGAAAAACTTATAATTAGATCCATGAAGTCAAATTAGGGTATGTACGGTTAGTTAGGAGTGAAGTTGGAATTGATCAACTAGTTACCAATGAAGACTAACTACTACTGAGATTGAGGAAATAGTCTAATTAAGCTTAGTTGGTGATTAGATTTTATGATGAGTGGTGGTAATTTTCCCTATAGTGACCAAAATGAGGGTGCTCCCCATGAATCATGAAGTTAAGGTCTCGGATTCTAGGAAAGGTATTTAGTTCCAAGATATTTTACACGTATAAAACTAGAAAGGAAAGAAATCTTGAAAATAGAGAGTCCATTCTCTATAAATACCCTTTTCCCATAAGACTTGGAAATTAAATCTACTATGTTACCTTTTTTTCTTTGTATTTTTTGTTTGTTCATGTAAATTAGGGATTTGCTTGTAATGAATTGAATTTGAAATTTTAAGTAATGTAGTGGAATGTAACCAACAATCAATGAATATTAATGGGGGCTAATTTCCTATCATTTCAAAAATAATTAAAATTATGTTTTTTTAAGTGTTATTTTTAATTTTAAAATTTATTGTCTAAGATAAATAATTTAATGCTCTTCTTTGAAAAGAGTGCATTACCTTGCTAATCTAACCACTAAATAGTGAATATGATGATGATGATGGATTAAGAGGGAGGTCATGTCTTATCTCTATCAACATATTGCATTCAAATAATTGATTGGCACATTTCACATCAAAATACATAATATGAAGTGTTATACTTAATATTTTGTGAAAATGTGGTTCACAAAAAGATCTAGAAGCTAAGGGAATCCTCACAATTCAATATTATTCACAAACTATGCAGAAAACCAGTAAAGAGAGAAAACATAACACACAAAGATGGCGCCAAGAACTGAAGTTTCTATTAATACTGCACATCATTTAAATATGTGAGGTACATATTTATAATACAATGGGATAAAATTGTTAGCCTTAAAGGTAAATTGGTGGCACACATGTCACAGGCTTAGATTGGACCTCAAACCCCCCTAGGTTGACCAATAAGCTCCCAAACCATCTCAAATGGTCACGAATGTCCATGTGAATGTGGGTGAAGCATGCTAGGACATGAATGGGGATAGGATAGGCGTGGTGGATTGCATGAGTGAGTGGGAGTGGCTCTAGGAATCATTTAATGATCCAAAAGGGCCAAAAACGACATAAATACATTCATGGGCGCCTCTGGTCAAACCAAATCCTCTTTTTAAGGATTAGGATCTCCCCAAGGACTTAAATCCCATCAATTGGGGCGCTCATGCTCTTAGTTGACAAAAAATATGGCGCTTGGGTGCATTAGTGAGTCCAAAACCCCCATATACCTTACTAGACCAACATAACCAAGGCGTGGACCATATGACATAAGTACAAGATAAATGAAAATGTGTCCTAAGTGTATGATCATGGTACTAAGGTGGATTAATTCTCTAACATATTTAAGCATGGTTATTAATATTGTTGGTATTGACATTAAATTAGGAACTCAAAATANATATATATATATATATATATATATATATATATATATATATATGATTTTAATTATGTGGATCGATATTTGGATGCTAGGTGATTTGTTGTGGTGGTTGTCTTACAATATCCATTCATTGTACCTTGTTTCAGTTGCAGAGCTCTATTAATTTAGTTTTAGTTAGGATGAGTTAAGAGTTTTTTAAAAGCATGGGCATTGTGATAATCTACCATGGTGGTTGAGCCATCTTTTTTTGCAATTGGATTTTTTTTTGTAGCTACATATAAAGATGATGGGGTCATTCTCTAAATCTATGATATTTTTCATAGGATATTAAAGAATACCCCTAATTTTACTAGATATTAAGGAAAGTATCCACAAGTTTTTTTTTGAGGATTCCTCCTCCCAATACATCTTTCCAATTTAAAAAACCCTTATTTTTACTAGATATCTTCTAGGTATCCATTTTATTTCATTACAATTTTAATACTATTTTTTTCATCTTTCTTGGAGAGTTCATGTTGTAGCTCTTTATAAATACTAACAAGATATTCATATCTCGAATATAAATCATGTGCTCCAAGTTAACATTACATTATAAATGCTCATGAATTAACATTGTAACAATTAAAATTCTTTAATATTTATTAAAAATAAATAATTATTTTGTAAATCAAAATTTAATTTACTTCAAATGTATTTTAGCATATCATAAATTGACATTACATTATGAATGCTCATGAATTAACTCTCTAACCATCAAAATTATTTAATGTTTATCAAAAATAAAATACTATATTATAAATCAAAATTCAATTTACTTCAAATATATTTCAAAATAACATATCATAAATTTTAGGTTCACTAAAATGTACTTAAAAACTTCTACCAATTTAACATAACCCTTGTGAAAAGCAGCAATAATATATAATAATTTAGAATTTCAAAAAAAATAACAAATAATTTTATTAGAAAGAACCAATAAAATATAATAATATATATAGTAATTTATAACTTAAAAAAATAACAAATAATTTTATTGAAAAGAACCAATAATATATAATAATATATATATATATATAGTAATTTATAATTTAAAAAAAATAACAAATGATTTTATTGGAAACTTAGTGGAGCCTTATAAAAAAACCTCCATTGATGTCAATTGCCATAAATGGGGCTAGTCCTCCCCATATGTATTCAATCATGACACTAAGATATACATATACTTGTGAATCAATAGGAAACATATAACCCCTATCCTATCTTGTTTCCTTTAATTGTACGTAAAATTATAATGTATTCAATCATGACACTAGGATATACATATACTTGTGAATCAATAGGAAACATATAACCCCTATCCTATCTTGTTTGGTGTGATCCTTTAATTGTACGTGAAATTATAAGATAAAATGTGAGATATATTTATAAAACATTTTTTTAGTGTTATTAGCTTATAATAATAGATGTTAACAGTTATATTATTTTAATTAAAATAAATGAATTATATTTATACGGTGTTATCCTTTAATTGCAAGTGAAATTATAAGATAAATCCCAGAGATATTTATAAAACATTTTTTTTTAGTGTTATTAGCTTATAATAATAGATGTTAATAGTTATATTAATTTAATTAAAATAAATGAATTATATTTATAACTGATAGGTTTAGGTGATCTAAGCATTCATGCATGGAGTTATTCATTTATTAACTATCTAATAATTTTTTATTTATTTCTCACATTCTTCTACTTATCTGTTATGAGTTATTGGTTTTATTCATGGGCTACCAATTATTTTTATAATTGTTTATTTCAAATTTTGAATTACTACCATAGATTCATTTTGGATAGTACACTTGTCTCATCCTAGTCTGTAAATGAAAAGCCGTCACCTCAAAATTTTAAAATATTAACGTCAATAGGTGTAACCAATTGGGATTGACTTAAATATCTTGAATATGAGCAGCTTCTTTATCATGTTGATTCCCTGAAGATGGGTGGAGTGTCCACTCCAAATGTTGGTTACTAAACTATACTAAACTACATACAGAATGAAAATCTAAGATTATTGAAACCATGTCTACTCATTGTGAAAACATATACATTTTTACATTTTAAATCTCTATGGAGAGGATATCATTTCAATAAGATCAAAATATTTGAGAAGATAGGTATAAATTGAAGAAAGGGATAGTAGAACTAACTTTTCTCAATCAAACATGACCAGCCTCTTCATCTTGATTCCCTAAAATTAAATAAAGTGTTTACTAATTTTTTTTCTTTTTGTTTGTTATTTATAAGAACTTCTCCAAATCTGACCCTGAGAACCTCTCTAAATTTCCCAAGAAACATTGGGCCGAGCCAGCTTTAATGTTGGCCAAGACATAATTAACTAGAATACAATCACCAACCCAGTCGTACAAATTTTATTTGCAAAATATACCATACCACACCTCCTCGACAAAAATCGAAACCAAACTTCTGGCATCAACCCCACTTACGTTTGTCACCTAATACACAGTGAATATCCAAACTCATTGCAACTAATTATAATTTTTTTGAAAATATATAAACCTCAAAACGCCGGCCACAATGGGAAAAGAGTTGGGTAAATGTTCTTCCCCAAACGTGGCGGGTTTAGCATGATCTGAAAGGAACCGCCAAATCCGTTGAATAAGCAGGTGAACTGGAAGCGATTTCGACGGCATTGATATTGGAATCTGCTCAATGAAGCACGTAGGTTTAACCGCAGGCGCCATGATAGTTCTAAATACTTTGGGAGAATGTTAAATCAAACTGGCAAATAATTTTTCAAAATGTATGGTCGACTTTTAGTGATTTTTATAAGCTGTCATTAATTTTTTTTAATAGTTTTTAAAGAAGTTAAATTTTGAAACTTATTGGTAAACTCAAATTTTAATTATAGTAATATGGATGTTGGCGGGTGTATACTGCATAATGTTGGTAGATGTCAATTATTGGTTTGTGATATTTTTGGTAAGTAATTTTGTTAAATTTTTGTTAAATATATAATCAAAACTAATTTCTACCTTCATGGTTGAAATTGAAAGATAATTATTTTAATTAAACTTTATGTGACTCAAAAGATAAAAACTCAAAAGCTCAAAAAAATTTAGATCTAAAATAAAGATGAAATGAAATTCTAACCTTGGTGGGATAGCTATCCCGCTAAGGAGAGCATTTAATTGCGAAATTGTGAGTCATGAAGTGATTTGTCCTTCAATATTTTCAAAGGACTGTCGTTAATCTTCCATAAAATTGTCGAAATGGGTTAAACCGTTGTCAATATTAGACTTTCGTTTTCAAATTCCTACCCTGATAGCTAGTGTTAGTAGATAAACTTAAATCTAACCTAATCCGACTAGTGTTGGAATTTCACTAGAATCTTACTTGTCAAACAATTTTTTTTGGACATTTCCGGGTTTCACATTACCCTTCACTAAACGTTTTACTTAAATATATACTTTTCAGTAATAACTTTTTACTTAAATATGTACCTGTCATTAATAATGTTTTACTTAAATATATACTTGTCATTAATAATTAAATTTTAATGAACAGTTTTGAATTGTTAATAGTTAAACTATAGCACAACCATATAACAAGGTAGTCTCTTAAGTTTGATGTTGAAATATATTTCAGCACACATTGAGAATTTACTTGATATTTTAAAGATTAAAAGTGTACTAAATATTTATAAGCATTTAGTTAACTATATTGAATTTGTACTATGTCAATATTCACCAATTTTAGAACTCTATGAAAATGATTGGACATGAATGCCCAATATGGCAAAATCTTGTTACTATGGTTGTATGTAGAAACTCAAAAGCCTCATTCCCTCTACTATTCTCAAACTAGTTTTTCCATTTGTATTTGTGTAAGAGGTTAATTATCAATTATTATATCGATATTAGTGATAATAATGTTCAAAGTTTCAGTAAAATGTTTATAGAAAGAGGTAAATTTTATATATTAAACAAATTGAGTTGAAGATATATGTTCAATACTAAATATATTATAAATATATAAATAAAAAATGAGTTCAAATCTATCATAAATATGTTCAATAATAAATATATCATAATATACAACCAATTTTATACATTTTCTAAATATATAACAAAATGAGTTGAAGATATATATTCAATACTAAAAATATAACCAATTTTATACATGTTTTTACAAATCTATTGTTGACTCCATACTATTTGAAGTTTTTGGAGACTAAACTTGTAACAACTTACAAGTATATGAAGCTTTTGGCCCAAACCTCCAGCCTCCAGGTAAGAGGAAACCTTGAACCCTTGAACCTTCATGCTTCCTGTAGGCTGTAATTCAAGAGCCTTCCCCTTCATGCTTCTTGTAGGCTATAATTCAAGAGCCTTCTTGCATAGTTTTTGAAGATATATATTCAATACTAAATATATCAGCAGTTTTTGAAGATATATATTCAATACTAAATATATCAGAATATACAACCAATTTTATACATTTTTACAAATCTACGATTGATTGCATACTATTTAAAGTTTTTGGAAACTAAACTTGTAACAACTTAGGAGTATATGAATCTTTTTGCCCAAACCTCTAGCCTCTAGGTAAGAGGAAAACTTGACTTGAACCTTCAGGCTTTTTGTAGGCTTTTTGTAGGCTGTAATTCAAAAGCCTTCGTGTAATATATATTCAATACTAAATATATCACAATATACAACCAATTTTATACATTTTTACAAATCTACAACCATCTATATCTAGGTCTTATTTTTTTAAATTATTTGGAAAAACCATTTTAATTACTCTTTAAAAAATCATTGTTTGCATTTGTTAAGGATAAAACTTTACCTTCATATGTTTATTTCAATTTAAGTTTATATGTATAGCATTTGTTTATGATAAAACTTTATTTTTATATGTTTATTTCTCTAAGTTTATTTCAATCTAGACCTTTGAATGTCAAAAACAAGTTATTTTAAATTTATTTCTTTCCAATTTGTTTTTTTCTCTAACTTAGTTAGTTTTTTATTTTTTTTTGTTAAATTTCAATTTTCAATAAATAGAATATGTTAATTTAGTATATAAATTTTGTTTCAAGTGATTATTTTTCTTTTTGAAATTAAAAAATTTTAAAATAGGTTTGAAATTTTTTAACTTAAAAGTTTTATGAACAAGGTTTTATGAAATAATTGGGACTATATTTTTTAGTCTAATTCCTCTACGATAAGAAAACATTTTAAAGTAAAAATATTTAAATTTGTTTTTTTTCCTAATTCATAACTTCTATTTTAAAAGCATAACATGAATCAGACTCTAAAACTCCAATCAACAAAGCTACTTCTTAGGATGTCAATTTATTAACTTATTCTTTTAAATATTATTACACCTATTAAACCAAAGATATACTTTTCCTTATTATTGTTTATTATTTAAAACAACTATTTAATTAAAAGTTTAAATGATTTTGTATCCATGAAATAAAAATACTAACACATTTAGTGAGAAACATTCTTATCCGTTACATTTACATTTATTCATTACATTAGAAAAATTACCTTTACCTATTTAATCCTTTCATTTTATTATGTTGATATAAAACTTTGAAGATCCTACCAAATCAATCAGAAGTTTAACACTATTGACAAAATCTAACTGAAATGACCAAAAACAACACAAACCAACATTCTATTTGACAGAAATCCAATTGAAATGACCCTCAAACACTACTTTCCATGTCAACAAATCATATGTGATATATACATATTATATTATGAAGGTGTATGCAGCTGCTTTAGAAATTCCCTTTCATCATGCACGCCTTAAATGCAAGATATCTGATCTATATAACATATATGTGCCACTCTCCTTGAGCCCAACAAACCTTAAATGAAATTATGTAGGCTCTTATTGTTATCAGGCTTTTATGGGGCTAGGGGTTCCACTGTGATGTCCACACCCATACTGAACAAGAGTTAGAGTTACGGTTTTTGCACTGTGTTGTCCACACTCTCTCTGAAACAAACAAAAAATTTTATGCTTATGATTGCATCAATCTGTTTCGATTTCACTTAGTCCACATGTACTAATGCAGCTACCCCATTCTCTTAAGTTGTCCACTTCAAAACAATTGAGTCTATCTTTAAATCCTTAAATTTGTAAGTTTGAAGATTTTTTGCCCTTTCAAAAAGGCTTAATCTTCTTAGGTAACCACTGTAATTTTATTCTGATAAGTGAATAACTTTTTTTTTACGAACTAGGAATCTGTACACTTGTACACAGGTGACAACAGAGCTAAAGCGAATAAATTACATATTATTTTGGATTTTGACTTACAAGTGATTAGAGGAATGTAATGATATGGTTTACTTGTAAACAAATTTTGAGTAGTGACTCAGTGAGTAGCTTGTATACTCTTATTTTAGGCTTGTTTTGAAAGTGTGTTGGTTTTCCAATCATGTAGGATTCATTATGTTGCAAAGTAAATTATCTACATCCATCATTAAAATCAGAGATATATTAAAACTTAGAAAAATTTCAAATATCCCAATTTCTTTGAAACTTCAATTCCTCATACTCATAAATTATAATGCATTCCACATATACCTTAAAGTAACCAATCAAATAGGTTAAACCCATGATAGTTTACGATTCCACCCTAATTATCTATCACTTCTAAGTTCAATTCAGCACTAGCAGAGGCATTTCTCGACATTAAGTTCAAAATAAGAAAAAAAGGAATTTTAAACAAAGCAGAGGAAGAGGTATTTAACGACGTTAAATTATAAAAATATAAAACAATATAAACCTGCAAAATTTTGAGAACAAATACATGGTGGAGTCTGGAGAGGATCTTCGGTTTGCTGCCGTGACTCGCAAGTCTTGAATAGTTTTAGGGTAAAGGAGAGGATCTTTGGTTTGCTACTGCTGGTTTGTTATCCCATCTTAATATTCATCTCACAGAATCACCGATAATCCAATTCAGTCTTCAAAGTTAAGAAGCATCAGAGCATAGGATACCTAGTAGACATACCTATTACCTACATTTGGAGTAGCAATTTGACGCCCTGCACCCAAATAATAAAATTGTGCCTGGCGCCTACATCAAGGAGGCATCATCTAATTCCCTTAAAGCTTCGACCCAACAGATAAATTCATTGCCCCAGTGCGCTACAACTCATCAAATGGTAGAAAGAAATGACTTAGGAAGTCTTGGTCCCTAGATTTCAATCTTGTCCTACTAGCTTCTCGCCCTCTAGGAAAATTATTTCAACGGGGATTCCGATTGCATCCCTTCATAACATAGCATATCTGTCAATGGGGAAGTATAAACAATTTTTCATAATCACAAAGGGAGGGAATGAATGATATTTGAGAAAAAATTAAGGTAGCTAAAACGAAGTACCAAACTAGACTAGGGGTTTTGAGAGAAGACTCACACTTGTAGCCTAGCTAGTGGCCACGTCCTCAATTTTCTTGAAGTTGTTTGCCCCAGTGGATGAATCCACTACCCTCATTTCACTCCAGGGCGGTTCCCAAATCCTCTAGTCCTCCTCTATCACATACGAATCCAGATGATATATCCCACAAATTTATCATTGAATTGAATTTGTTTGCCCCAGACTCCAGTGGATGATTCTGCTGGCCTCATTCCACTCCAGCCCAGCAAAAGGCGGTTCCCAAATCCTCCAATCCTCCTCTATGACATACAAATTACAATGATACATGGTAGTAGATACATAATATGAATCCAGATGACAGCTCAAGCCTCAGCCTTGCACAAAATTGCATTCAATTGCATTCAAGGTTCAGAATTCACATTGATGGTTCCAGCTCAGAGACTCTAGTAGTCCCATCACTTCCTAACGGGACCACACTCCATGTTGGCTCCTACATTAGGGTTTCGGCCCCGACCCAGTGCAACCCTACTCAGATACTACTCTCAGATACTACTAGGACCTAGACAAATGTTATATACAATATTATTAATATCATGACGTTTTGGAAAAATTGTAAAACGCCAAAACCACGTTTTATGAAAATATTTGAACGTTTTGTTAAACGACTTTGTTGAATTTTTACCGGTATTTGACGGGAAAAATGTCTGAAAATGGGCAAATGACCGTCAAATTCCAACTCTCGAGTCTCGAGCGTGTGACCATCTCTTTCACAAAATAATGGCTGTCAGGTAGGTCCTGCCAAGTCTCCCTCTGGTGTGACGGAATTGCATTACAAGTTACAAGAATGTGAGGGCAACAATAGCATTGATAATAGACGACAAGAGAAATAAATGTCCATGGCGCGACTCTCCAATCCCTTCGGAATCTCTCTGCTTTGTTGTTTGTTGGGTCGATGAAGTGTGTGACAAATTTCTGTGCGTTTTCTGGACTTGCAGTCCAGACTCTAGAGTCCAATCTCAATCAACGTCACAATCTGTATAGTTGCAGTCTCAGAAACGTAATGGATGTTTGCTGGAGGGTAACATTATCAATCTCTGTTGAGCGGCCACCCATGCATACCAACCCTTGGATTAAAACAGTTTAAGATCTAAGAGTTGGCATGCCTGCTGTAGTTACATTAAATGCTCTACAGTAGGCTGAGTATTTCTATCCTGAGGATAGTGTGTACATTGGAGTCACCAGAAGCAAGGAGATCAACTCAATTCACTATACATTTATATATTATTTATTCCAAACTGTGCCCTAGACAAAACATTTTTTAACTCAAATTTAAGATGAATACGTCAATATTGACAGCTAAGAAAATATTTAAAACATTTATTTGATATTTATGAATTTAGGTGTCTCGTCAAAAATATTAATATTTATGACCCCTACTCTATACTAGCTAGTTACACTTGGCCATTACGTTGGGCGCCCTTCTGCACTGCTCTCCATTGCTAGTAATTATCCTTCTGGTAAATACCCTTCCCCTTTGTGTTGAGTCTTGACCCTAATGTGCTGCTTGTTGAAAAAAATATTGCTATAATATGTTGTGTTTTGTATACTTATGTTAAGTTGCTCTGCATTGTTAGTAATTTCTAGTTAATAATGACAAGCTAATTTTTTTTATACTCAGTTAAATTACCTAAAACCTAAAATGATAGGTAAAAAAAATTGAAACCATCATTAAAATTCCAGGCTTGGACTATATTGCAAGGTGAACTTGCTCGATCTAAATTTGTGTATGGGAATGGTGGTTGGAATTTCTTTTCATTTTCTTTCAAATAGTTGTTGGCATCGTCTTCAGCTTTCCGTTCTTCCGAAGCTACAACATGTGCATGTTTTTAATTTTTATTTTTTTTATAGTTTTCCTCACTTTCTTGCTCTGCAAAAACCTTAAGTGGTCAATTGCATCTCTTATAAGTGTTACTATCACTCTTTAATAAGCATAGATATTTGGATCCAAATGTGATGTTTGCCCACTTGCGATAGTAAATTTATTTCTTTACATTTTAGATTACTTTTCATACATTATTGTTTCCAATGGGTGCTTGGTATAAATGAATTTTGGGAATTCTACATAATTGCTTGCAAATTTGCATGATTTAGATGTTTTAGATTTTTGAGATTGTTAAATTTATTTTTACATTAAAAAACTATTTAAATTACAGAAAAATCAAATTAAAAAAGAATTGCTAAATTCTAACTAAAAAATACTAACTACACTGTAGTGCCCCCACCCTATGGATAAACAATATTTAGCATGCTGCATAGCATTTAATGCGGCTGCAGGCTTGATCACCCTTGAATCTTGAGGTGTTTGAGATTCAACATGCATATAGTGACAGATTCATACTCATCAAGATCCTCCCTATAAGATTTTGTTTCAAGACATCTTTATTGTTAATCTAATTTCAACTAAATATAAAAAATTAACTATATGTTTATAATATTAAAAAATTAAAATATTTTCATTTTTGTTTTGAGAGGATAGTTATTTTGCATTAAAGCTGTTATGAACCAATGGTTTAGGTTTAATATCTATTAAGATTTTCTTTAAAAGTTGTTGATAGCTTATTTCTTATTTTTTATTTTAAAAATAAAAATAAAATTTAAGTAGAATTTTTTATAAATAAGTAAAAATTATTATTTCAATATAAAATACTTTATATTCATATCAATATATATCAAATATTAATATTTAAAAATCTAAAAAGTATGAAATTTTATATTAAATATTAATATCCAATTTAAAAAAAAAACTTCTAATCTTATAAATTTCTAAAAAAAATAGTAAAAAATAGTTGAAGCTAAAGAAGTTAAATATATTTATATTTGAAAAAATAATCTAAATTAGAGTATAACTAAATAAATATAAAAGTTTGTATTGTTTTGATATTAGTATTTATTAATAATAATATATAAACCATTTTTAAAATATTAAATTAATTTAAATTATCAAACTGAACAATGATGGTGATGGTGGTGGTTTACGTCTCATGATACCAAACTTTGGTCTATCGGACCTAAATAAATGAATTATTTAGTTTGTTTTAAAATTGTATTTCTATGCTCAAAGAGCTTGGATAGAACCCTTCCCAACTCACTATAATTTTGACAAGTTAAAAGGCTAGGAAGGCCGGTATTGCAACAAAGATTGTGGAACTGAGATCTAATGTGGGTGTATGCAGGGCATTCTAAGAGGAAGTTATTTTCATCGCCAATGTTCATATCCTCACAAAGATGGAAGATCCTTTCCACCCATGGTGTTTTAGGAACTGTCCAATGACCTGTTTCACTATGAAGCTCATGCGAGTTCGTTCTTATATTTCTATATTAATTTTTTTCTTTGAACTAGTTAAAATAGAGAGATACTTTTGATGACCTCTTTATAATATCTTAATTTGATTTTAGCCTCTAAGTCTTTCTCACATCACATTTTCTCTTAAACCTTAGAAGTAACAATATTTTTAATGTTATTAATATTTTGCAATGCAACAGTTTCGTCGATCTCCCAATGGTTTAACCAGGCCTTGGTATCTTTATACCAACCTTGCTTGAGCCTTAGGATATTTTGGCTAGAATTTAAAGCTAGCTTAGGAAGTCTATGGTCTCCCATGTTATTGATTTTGTGCTTCTATAATGAGATCCTAGTCATAGCGAGTCTTTCGATAGGGGAAAGACCCACTTCTATAAGGAGAATAGGGTAGGGTGAATTGGTTTTAATTTTTAGGTTATACATTGTAAAACACTTCTGGATTTTCTCAATCTTTCTCCAGGATTCTCTAGAGATGTTGCAACCCCAAACCTCACACCCATACAAGATAACAGGAGTGACTAAAGTTTCAAAGAGGAGCTTCTTTTTATCCCACATCACAAGGTTTGCCGCGTTACAATTATTTTCGAGACCAAAATAAGCTTTCTGCCCTCCATTAGTCCTTTTATCAATGCTATAGTTCCAATTAAGCTTGTGATGAATATCCAATCCTAAGTATTTGTAAGAAGACACTTCCTCCAAGTTGCTATTGTCATACACAAAATTAGCACAAGTGTCTTTTTTGGATTTGATAATCATAACTTTTGTTTTGTGAGTATTAACAGTCATACCCATGGTAGAGAAAAAATCCTTAAGAAGTCTTATCTTCTTATCAAGATCACATGGACACCTGTCCTAAAGAACAATATCATCGGCATAGAGAAGAAGGATGATGACTATTCCAGCTAAGATCGTGCCAACACAACCTGCTTCCTCTAAACAACCTTCTAGCTGATTGATGTAAATTACAAATAGGGTAAGGGAGAGGGGGAAACCTTGTTTAAGTCCGATATTACGCTTAATATATTTCAACCACCCCTCGTTGCTCTTAAAATTGGCAATGACATTCTCGTATAACCTTATTGCGGCAACTCTCAACTCGAAAGGAAACTTCAGCTCTTTTAACCTGTTCCATAGATTGTTTCTAGGTACCATATCGAAAGCCTTTCTAAAGTCCACAAAGCAATAAAAGAGATTGGATTTATCATTACGACATTCCTCCATGATGATTCTGAGTGTAACAAGGTGGTCTGTTGTTGAGTGCTTCCTTCTAAAACCCGCTTCACCTTTAGCCCACTTACCCTCACTTTCAAGCCATATGCTGAGCTTCTTTTCCAAAATAATACCATATAACTTGGCTAAGAGAGGGATAATCATAATTTTATGATAATTAGAGGGGTTATTTGTATCCCCACTTTTAAAAATAAGGATAACGAGGCTCTGATTCCATGGTTTAGGGAACCCTTGTTTGACCGCTTGATTAAATAGCTTGTCGATGTGAGGGATGAGGACATGACCTCTAGTTTATAAGATTTATTCCTGGTAACCTTCAATGTCCTTAGCTTTTCCATTTGCAAGATGCTTAACCCCAAAATCTATCTCTTCTAAGGAGAAAACTTCTTCCATTGTGAGCAGGGCTTCAAAGTTATCTATGACATTTGGGGATTCATAGAGATATTTAAGATATGAATTCCAGTCGTGTAAAGCAATTATATTATTATCTTTAGTTTTTCTAGTTAAAATATGCCTCCAGAATTTCTTAGGAGCCACCTTAGAGAGGTGTACGAGATTTTCTTGTCTTTTATGAATATATTGCATTTTTTTCCTTTTAGTTAGGGCTTTGTATATTTTTATCTTGTCCATTTTAAGAGACTCATCAAGAGATTCCTTAATTTCTCTCCTCGCACTTTTAGAATCTTTATCATACCAAGGGTTGGTTTTGCTATTTCTTTGATTACTTGAAACTTTAATTGAGAACTTGTTAATAGAATATGAGAGGGTTGTAGTAAAATTATGATAGAGGTATTCTATGTTGTTTGTACTTGATAAGGAAAGCAAATTACTTTTTAATTCATTTAGAAAAAGATCATTTTTATTTCTATCAAATATCAAGTTTTTTTGGATGTGAGGATTATCCTCTATGGAATCTCTATTCATGACAAAATTCAGAGTTACAATTAAAGGTATATGATATGAGTCAGTCTCATGGCCGTTTAAGATTTCAAAATTTATTATTTCATTGTATAAAGGGATATCATAAATAACATAGTCTACCATGTTGCTACCAATCCCATGGATATAGGTCATCTGTTTAGAATTGGGCCACTTCTTTAGACCATTGCAAATTATGAGATCTTGAGCACTACAGAGCTTGACTAGCTCAGACCCAAACAAATATTCCCCTAGATCTTCAGAGCTTCTTTTGTACCTTCCATCTAGAGCAAGGTCTTTGTCTAACCAAAGAGGATTAGGGTTGGAATGATTGCTTAGAAGAATAGATTGCTTGCTTGAAGTTTGAGCATTAAAGTCACCCATTAAGAGGATATTAAATTCATTTCTGAGGCTATAAATATCATTCTCTAACCCATTGTAAGGACAATTTTTATCTAAATTTCTTTTCTTATAGAAGTTAGAATTAATAGGGGCAAAATAATAGATTGCTATGTTGGTTTTTTTTATCATTAATGTTAGTAATCTCTATCCAAATATATTGGTTTCAAGGGTCTTTTTATAAATCCTAGCATGGGTGGAGATGTTCTTCCTAATGTAACAAACTATACCGCCAATGCCTCTAGGAGAGGATCTCTTGTTCCAGGTTGACCATAGTACAAAGCTATCTATGTTTGGGACCTTAGATTCTTCGTGCTCCTAAGTTTCATCTGACAATATAATATCAACTTCATTAAAGATCCAACTTAGCTTAGGGTCTTTGTTCCATGGAAAGCCTCGACAGTTCAAAGAAAGAATTTGGAGCATGTTGAATTGCTATTGATTACTATGTTTTTGGTTTCTATCTCGAATAACGACTTTTCTATTTCTGATTATTGCCCATTTTCCTTCCTTCCCAGCTTCTTTTACCTTTTGAACCTTCTTTCTTAATTCTGCTTAATCTTCTGGAATGAGATATTCATTTATAAATATTCCTGTTCCTTTTAGACTTGATGTTTTACTAAGTATGCCATACTTATGGTCAATAGAGCTCACCTTTATCCAGGTCAGCCTTCCTTTATTCTCACTTAATTTTTCCAGCCTTGTTGCTTCAGTGAGACACATTGTTTCAATTTCTAATCTATTATTTAATTCTGTCTGGACTATGGCTAATGTATCCTCATCTACTTCCTCTTTCAAACTGAATATTATAAGGTTCAAGGCCTTTTTGTTATGCTCATGGTCTAATTCTATCAATTTTTTCATTTCCTCTTTAATGGGGTTGATATCTAATTTACCTGCCACGCTATTTAGGGTGAGATTGTTATTAACTTTTCCTTCTAGTTCTTTAATCGTGTCCTTCATTTTAAGACTTTCTAAAGTATCAACATCTCCTTGTTGGGAGGTTTGGTTCGTGTCTTGCCTTTGTTTTTCTATTGCCTGTAATGTAATTTCCATTGTCTCCATTTTGTTTTCCAATAGTTTTATTTTATTATCTATTTTTTTTTGGATCTTGTCTTCAAGAGATGTAAATTTATTTTCCGGCATGGCTTCTAACTCTGTTTGTAGCTTGACTTCTCTTTCTTCTCTACGTTTCTCTAGTGACTCTATATACTCATAAAGGCTTTATAGTGTAACTGTGCTAGGTCTACCTTTGACAATCTTTGGTAGATGTGGTGAATTATTCATACTTGTGAACAAAAGGGAATCTATGAGCAGTGGATATGTACAAACAAGATAAGGCATATGTGCACCTTATATAACTGTTTGAGATCACCTTCCAACCCTCGTTCAGATCGATGTTGAATCCTTCACTCTTCAAATCGCAGAGATCAAATGTGCATTTAAGGTGAGATCAAAATCGACCCATGAAAAATCACAGAGATCAAAATGCGGCCTCAAATCATAGTAGTTCAAATCTCCTCAAACTGCAGAGACCAGAGACCATGAAAAATCTCCTCAAATATGCGGAAACCTTCAATATCTTGCGGGTGTTCAAATCGTTCAAATTGCAGTCGATCAAATCTCCTCAAATCGCAATGAAAAATCTCCTCAAATCTGCGGAAACCCTCGTTCAGATCTCCTCAAATCGGAAAGATCTCCTACAATCAATACAATTTCTCATAATAAAAAAATTAAACTTAAATTATAAATATAAAACAATTAAAACATAACTACTTTTATTTTAATGACAACTTATTTTCTTTTATAAATAATAATACATAATTCAAAACTTAAAATTTACCACTATGTGTAAACTTCAATAATATTGCATTTGGACCTACCTCTAACCACCACAATGTGTTACCAATGGGATACAACCTAAACTCGTTGTTACTAACTTATAATAGCTTATATTTAAATATATATTAAATATAAAATTAATTTTAAAATTTAATAGAGAAATTAAAAGTTAGTATTTAAAATAATTTAAAATTTAAAATAATTATCATTTTTGTAGTTCAAAGTCCAATGCAACTTGAGATTCAAAGACAGTAATGTAAAAATCCACCGAGGAGGTTCATGTCTTTTTAAATTTCCACGAATTTATTTTGTTACAATTTTTGCAAAATACATTTGCTCTCTCAACACACATCCGTAGAATTTTAGTATAGGAGAAATCTGGGGAGATTTAACAAGTGTGTAAATTAAATGTATTATTTGTTACTTTAAATTTCCACAAATTTATGTCGCAAGAATTTTGTGCAAAATATTTTGATCTTTCAACAAAAATCCGCGGAATTTTAATAAACTTAAGGAGAAATCTAGGGGGCTTTAATTTTTGTGCAAGATATTTTGATCTTTCAACAAAAATACGTGGAATTTTAAAAATCTTGAGCAGAAATCTTGAGTCTTTAAAAAATGTAATTAAATATGTTTTTGATTAAAATGTCAATGAAGAAAAAACTCAGTGAGCATGAAACTGTGGAATTTTAACATTAAAAATGTTAAGAAAACAGTATAATTTTAATAAAAAAGAGCAATGTTCTTCTTATTTTTTTAAATTTCGTAGCATTTAGGTTGCAAGGATTTTGTTGCAAGATCAAACCCTTGCAACACAAATCCGTCAAAATTTTAACAAAATTTCAGTCAATTTTCACATTGCCGGCCTTAAATCACCAAAGTTTCATGCGACTTTCGACAAGTAAATAATAGTAATAGTTGTTTCAACTGTAAAATTTGTAATACAAGTCATTTTAATTTTAATTAATGATCGACAAAATATATTTATTACTTTTTACTTTTTAGAAGTAAACCAGAGTTGTTGTTCTTGCTTATGCTTAATAAATACTCTTTTCGATGTTCATTCTAAGACAATTTTATTTTATAGTACTTAATTTTATTCCATGATTCTTATAAATCTAAATGTAATATTTTTATTGATAGGTTTTGTGAAATCCTATTCATACATGGATATGCCCATATTTGGCCTTTACATCTACACTCCTTTATGATTCCTATAGATTTTCCATTCCTTCAATGGTCTCTTGGCAAACTATTGATAATTCAACAACTTTGATTACAATTTAAATTTAATCTTAATTTTAAGCTGTATCGACAAATTAGATTATGCTTTTCCAGTGCTAAATGCTTCTCTCTTAGAAAAAACGATCTTGTGCAAATAGAATCCACTAGGAAAATATTCACATCTTATTCTTCATTCATTTTGTATTGCACCTGTTGTTCAAATAAATATTAGAGAAGGTTGCTAATATTTCGTAGTGATTAAAATCAAGCTCTAATATATTTCCTAATAGATTTGATGTGAAATTCAATAATGTAGAAAAAAAATTGACATGGAATCCTTTATGACATCATCTCCATCACTGCAGTATAATTAATGTAAATGACATTAATAGACATTAATGGCTGCCATTCAAAACTTGAGTAAATGTTGTAGTTGAGCCGATTCCATGAAGACAAGACACATATATGTCTGTTATTGCTCTTCACTGCTCATATAGCGATCAACATCCTGGGATAAAAGGTACTCAAAATACCTGCCTTTGACGAAAATTCATCTTTTACTCATATTTTCACTTTGATCATAGCTTTACAATGATCACAATTAAAGAAAGAGCATCTGACATTGTATCTATCCTGCACATTTTCAATTTTAATAGACTGTGTGTGTAATGTCCATTAATATTGATTTCTTTGCATATTTGTAGTTTTCTATAGTAATGTCCATAATTTGAAATCATAATAAATAGAAGTAAATATTTATAGCCGACATTTACATGAAGAACATTACATAACGTTACAACATCTCCCTCATAATATTTATAGCTAAGATTTACATAAGGAATGTTACAAAATGTTACAACATCTCCCTCATAATCGAAAATCATAAGTAAATAGAAGTAAATATTTATAGCCGACATTTACATGAGGAACGTTACATAACGTTACAACATCTCCCTCTGTCACACCCCTGGTTTTGACCCCGTTTGCATGATGTATATAATGTAATTAATCATGGTGTGGAGCTAAAGGAAAAAGCCCCACCATCGATTTGGTTGCGTATGTTTCGGCAATAGGGATAGTTGTCGATGGTGTATCCTGCTATTTGGCACATTATAATTCAGCATCATGTAAACAGGCACATCAAATAAAACTAAAACCACAACCAGCTACGGAAGTGCAACGTTGAATGAAAAGGGCATGATTCCAAAGGATAAGGGTGTGGGGGATGTCAAACCTTGGTTTATGGGGGAAAAACCCATGTGTTGCCACCTTGTTGTTTTGTCACCTTTCTTGTCTCATCCAACCTCTTCCAACCTCTTTATTGTTTTGGTGGAGTAGTTGAGGCAGTTATGGCTGCTGGTGGTTGGGGGCAGTTATTGCTTTTGGGGGTGGGGTGACAGGACTGTCAGTCCCTTGCCCACGCACCCACTCCACCCACGACTGCATTCACTCTCCCTCCCATGACTCCATTCCCCCATTCTCTGGATGGTCTGTTCATCTTCCTCATGCGCGGAGAAGGTTCGGTTCTTCCTCACGCAGAGGTCGGTTCACTCTCACGCAGGGGCGGAAGTCTTGCTCATTCTCCTCACGCACAAGAGTTCTGCGTTGGTTTCCTCACGCTTTGGGAGGTATGCCTGTGTGTTTCACACCAGATCGGGGGTAAGTAAATGTTCCCCTATCGATTATGGCTGTGTGTGTGTGATGTCAACTGTGGTCCGCGGTTGTTCTTTCCTTCCATCCACGCCGAGAGTCTGTTCTCTCCATTGTCAGACTGTGTATTCTTCCACTATTTCATTGTGGGACGGGAGCTGTCATCCTCCTTGCCTTTTGTTGGCTGTGGTGTCCAATTACGTTTTGGGTCACTGTGCATTCTTAGTGGAGCTGTGCTCACTGGTTTTCATTTCGGGGCTGTTGCTTCTCCCCCCTGTTTGCTGATATGTTTGGGACTGTGTAAGGTCGCCATAGTTTCATTGTGTGCTTGGGATGTTGATTCACCTTGTCTTGGGGGTTACTTCTCAATTGTTGAGGTTGCAAACATTCTTTGGGTGTTGTTGCTGAGTTGTTTTGGCCACGTTAGGGCCAAGAACAACTCAGAGTTTCCTTGTGGGCTTGAGCTGTGCTCATTAGATGTTTGGGATTAGCCCTGGTTGTCCTTGCCTTCTTCACAGGGATGTGAAGGGATTGTTTTCCTACGTGTAAGCAGTGGTTGGTCTTTGGACTGTGCTGGCTTGACCGGTTTGTTGATGGCCTGATAAACCCAGCGGTGTTGGTTGCCGATTGTGTCCCTTGGCTATATGTAAGCCTGCATTGACCCTTATCCTTGGAGGAATCATGCCCAACTCGGGGGTGGCAGTGTTGCTGAGAGATTGATGAGCACGTTAGCCTATGGTTTGGTGGAACATTGCAGCGACGTAGCTGGTTGCGGGACTCTTCATCAAAAGATAAGTAATCTTGGTTGTTTTGTCTCTGCAATTTTATATCTATTGTATAAGGAATTATGATGAACATGATTTATGCTAGAAATATATGTGTGTTGCTTCCGCTAAATGTTGATTCATTCTGCATCTGTGTATGCTTGTAAGTTTTAATTCCAACATTGATGTTGTTTATGTTCATGGGGCTGTTTGCCCGGCTGTTTGTGGTGTTCGTCGCGTCCTCTTTGGCGGTTTAAGGGATGGGGACGTGACACCCTCATAATATTTATAGCCGACATTTACATGAGGAACGTTACATGCATGAGGAATGTTATGTTACAAGATCTCCCCCATATTGGGCTGTAGAGCACCTCTCGGTGCAATGATATTTACGATTATGAGGGAGGTGTTGTAACGTTACTTTTTACTTGCCAATTATAATGTAGATGTTGTAATATTATGTGGTGTTATCTAACTTTACTTTTTACTTCTAAAAAGTAAAAAACAATAAATATAAATTTAAAAAGGAATCCATTTATTGGTTTTGTGAGCCATTAGGTAAAATTTTAATTATCCGCCAAAATAAACCCGTAACAACAATATATAAATTAGGTTAGATACAAGAACATAAAAAAATATCCTTCTCTGGGGGATCGATGGGCTCAATCTAGTGAACAATACAATGTTGTCTCAACAATTGCAGGATGGCAGCACAACGACTATGAGGATATGCACTCTTCACCTTTCAGGGACCCTTTGCAAGGCTGAAAACACCTTTCACTAATGGACAAGTTTTTCTTTGCCCTTGGAATCCCTCGAAATCTCCAGTGATTTTTGAGGCGTAGCTAGAAGCAAAATTAGAGGGATAATATTTTGAAACTTTTGTTATTTTCCTAATTTCTAAACTAAAATCCCGAGAAACAAAATTATGATCCTGGTGTTGTTGCTCATACGTCATATAAAGGGTGAATTCCATACGACCATTATTGTGGACAAATGCATATCAATGGCTATTGCAAATGCAATATTTTTTGAACATTCAAACGGTTTCTCTTTCCAAACCTCCTCTTTACATAAAGTCTTTTCCAAAGATCGCACGCAAAACGCAATATAACATTCCTTAAATGCAATATCTTAAACCTTTATTATATTTGAAATAATGCAGATCTAATAGAAAGAAACTTATAAAGTAATTAGGTGGATGGTAAACAAAACAATAGATCCTTACAAATCCTTTTTTCTTTCTTAGATACTAGAGAGACAACACAGAACAATAGATATAATAAACATGAAACTAAGACGGCTAACATGTAATGCAATATTAATATCTAAAACAATAAAACAAATAAAAAATGCTAAATGTTTGATTCAAAGTTTGTAGCAGGTGAATTAATTCAACAATATCATAGGAAACAGGGTTATTAGTGATCGTTTCTTTCTATGGCACTAGACTAAGTCCCAGGATTCATCAAACACTATTTTCTGTTCCTTTTTTCTCTCTGAAAATGCATGATAGTTTTATCTGCTCGAAGTAATAGCATTTTTATTTACTTTCAGTTAATAGTATTCCATTACAATATGTTCAGATTGATTTGTGTAATCAAGCGCTTTAACACTAACTGTAAAATATGTTTGTATAGATTATAACTCTCATTCCAATTTTATTTCTCCTTTAGATTTGTAAAATGTAATATGTTTTTGATGATTTTGGTATGGTGGAATTTTTGACATAGTTTAATTTTGCTAATTGTTTTTCTAATTTATACGGATAAACATTAAGGTTTTGTATTATATTATTTATTTTATTTTTATCTAAAGAAATTTCAAATTATTATTTTATGCTTTAAAATATTATATATTTTTTAATTTATTAATATCCTTTCCTCAATCCAAAAAATTATTATAAATAAACCAGCCTAGATCCAAATCCTAAGCTCTACCAAACGCCGAGAGGGATTGAATCTCCGTAGGTGCAAACCTCTCCTCGAATAGTTCCTTGCGTGCAATACCAGAGAAGAGGTTTTCACCTCAAGAGATTTGATCTCTTTCAATGCTTGATAGAGCCTAGGATTTGGATCTAGTTTGGTTTAAAAGGAAGAGAGGTTCTCTCTCTCTCTCTCTCTCTCACACACACACACACACACACACACACACACACACACACAAGTACCACTGCTAAATTGAAAAGATTATATATAATCTTTTCAATTTAGCAGTGGTACAAGTTTTCCTTATTCCGCAAGCTTTTCAATTTAGCACTCATAGAAGGTTTAAAAGGTACTCAAAATACCTGCCTTCGACAAAAATTAATCTTTTACTCATATTTTCACTTTGATCATAGCTTTACAATGATCACAATTAAAGAAAGAGCATCTGACACTGTATCTATCCTGCACATTTTCAATTTTAATAGACTGTGTGTAATGTCCATTAATATTGATTTCTTTGCATATTTGTAGTTTTCCATAGTAATGTCCATAATTTGAAATCATAATAAATAGAAGTAAATATTTATAGCTGACATTTACATGAGGAACATTACATAACGTTACAACATCTCCCTCATAATATTTATAGCTAAGATTTACATAAGGAATGTTACAAAATGTTACAACATCTCCCTCATAATCGAAAATCATAAGTAAATAGAAGTAAATATTTATAGCCGACATTTACATGAGGAACGTTACATAACGTTACAACATCTCCCTCTGTCACACCCCTGGTTTTGACCCCGTTTGCATGATGTATATAATGTAATTAATCATGGTGTGGAGCTAAAGGCAAAAGCCCCACCATCGATTTGGTTGCGTATGTTTCGGCAATAGGGATAGTTGCCGATGGTGTATCCTGCTATTTGGCACATTATAATTCGGCATCATGTAAACACGCACATCAAATAAAACTAAAACCACAACCAGCTACGGAAGTGCAACGTTGAATGAAAAGGGCATGATTCCATAGGATTAGGGTGTGGGGGATGTCAAACCTTGGTTTATGGGGGAAAACCCCATGTGTTGCCACCTTGTTGTTTTGTCACCTTTCTTGTCTCATCCAACCTCTTCCAACCTCTTTATTGTTTTGGTGGAGTAGTTGAGGCAGTTATGGCTGCTGGTGGTTGGGGGCAGTTATTGCTTTTGGGGGTGGGGTGACAGGACTGTCAGTCCCTTGCCCACGCACCCACTCCACCCACGATTGCATTCACTCCTCCCTCCCATGATTCCATTCCCCCATTCTCTGGATGGTCTGTTCATCTTCCTCATGCGCGGAGAAGGTTTGGTTCTTCCTCACGCAGAGGTCGGTTCACTCTCATGCAGGGGCGGAAGTCTTGCTCATTCTCCTCACGCACAAGAGTTCTGCGTTGGTTTCCTCACGCTCTGGGCGGTATGCCTGTGTGTTTCACACCAGATCTGGGGTAAGTAAATGTTCCCCTATCGATTATGGCCATGTGTGTGTGATGTCAACTGTGGTCCGCGGTTGTTCTTTCCTTCCATCCACGCCGAGAGTCTGTTCTCTCCATTGTCAGACTGTGTATTCTTCCACTATTTCATTGTGGGACGGGAGCTGTCATCCTCCTTGCCTTTTGTTGGCTGTGGTGTCCAATTACGTTTTGGGCCACTGTGCATTCTTAGTGGAGCTGTGCTCACTGGTTTTCATTTCGGGGCTATTGCTTCTCCCCCCTGTTCGCTGATATGTTTGGGACTGTGTAAGGTCACCATAGTTTCATTGTGTGCTTGGGCTGTTGATTCACCTTGTCCTCGGGGTTACTTCTCAGTTGTTGAGGTTGCAGACATTCTTTGGGTGTTGTTGCTGAGTTGTTTTGGCCACGTTAGGGCCAAGAACAACTCAGAGTTGCCTTGTGGGCTTGAGCTGTGCTCATTAGATGTTTGGGATTAGCCCTGGTTGTCCTTGCCTTCTTCACAGGGCTGTGAAGGGATTGTTTTTCTACGTGTAAGCAGTGGTTGGTCTTTGGACTGTGCTGGCTTGGCCGGTTTGTTGATGGCCTGATAAACCCAGCGGTGTTGGTTGCTGATTGTGTCCCTTGGCTATATGTAAGCCTGCATTGACCCTTG
>LPNX010744088.1:206967-261891 GCA_001517045.1 Pseudotsuga menziesii | reverse complement strand
TTATATATTTTTTAATTTATTAATATCCTTTCCTCAATCCAAAAAATTATTATAAATAAACCAGCCTAGATCCAAATCCTAAGCTCTACCAAACGCCGAGAGGGATCGAATCTCCGTAGGTGCAAACCTCTCCTCGATTAGTTCCTTGCGTGCAATACCAGAGAAGAGGTTTTCACCTCAAGAGATTTGATCTCTTTCAACGCTTGATAGAGCCTAGGATTTGGATCTAGTTTGGTTTAAAAGGAAGAGAGGTTCTCTCTCTCTCTCTCTCTCTCTCTCACACACACACACACACACACACACACACACACACACACACACACACACAAGTACCACTGCTAAATTGAAAAGATTATATATAATCTTTTCAATTTAGCAGTGGTACAAGTTTTCCTTATTCCGCAAGCTTTTCAATTTAGCACTCATAGAAGGTTTCCTATCTTTAAAAGCAATGATAAAAATAACCGCTCTAATTATCACACCATTATGATTAGTGATCTCTTATCAAAGCTTTATCATGTATCATTTTAGAGAAGAAAATCAGCGTATGGCTTGTAAGTGAAGGTAAGTGGGATAAAGGATAGGTGGGGTTTTGAAGACATCACTCTTCCAAAGACTACCTCATTACACTTAGGATAATTGCAAAGGATTGTCGTAATATTAAATCTAGTCTCTTTTGCTTCTTTGTGGACTTTAAGAAAGATTTTGATACAATGCCTATAAATAATTTGCAGAATAGATTAGAAGAACTAAAGGTTCATGGAGAGTTGAGAGTTGTCATCATAAGGTTGTACGAGAAAGTCATTTCCAAGTTTAAGAGTACCGAGGGATGCTAGAAACATATTAGTTGTAATATTGGAGTCAAACACGGATTCCCCCTCTCCCCTACCCTTTTCCACATTTACATCGATAAGCTAGAAAGTTGTTTAGAAGAAGTAGGTTGGATCAGAAGGACCTTAGTTGGAATAGTAGTCATCCTCCTTCTTAATGACAATGATATTGTTCTAATGGTAATGCACCCCTCTAACCTTGATAAAGAATTAAGGATTCTAAGATATGTATGCTCTAACATGGGTATGTCTGTTAAAACTGACAAAACTAAAGTTATGATTATCAAGTCTAAGAAAGACACTTATGCTTATTTTGTTTTAGATAGTAAAGATTTGGATGAAGTGTCCTCTTACAAATATATTTGAATTGACATCCATCACAAGATCAATTGGAACTATAGCATTGAGAAAAAGATTAATATAGGGTGGAAAGCTTATTTTGTCCTAGAAAACAATTGTAAATTAGTGAATTTGGTGATGTTGGATAAAAATAAGTTCCTTTTTGAAATGATCATCACTCCTTCTATCTTGTACGGTTGTGAAGTTTACGGTTGCAACATATCTCGAGAACCCTAGAGAAATATCGAGCAAATTCAAAAACATTTTATCAAGTATAAACTCAAAATTAAGAGCAATACAACCTATCATGTTCTCCTCATAGAAGTAAGTTGTCTTCCTCCTATCAAAAGAATCACTATGACTAGGCACTTGATGTACAAGAATAAGATAAATAGTATGGAAGACCAAATAATCCCTAAAATTGATTTAAATTCTAGTCAAGATCATCTTCGACTCAAGAGATGAAGGTATTTAAGGATGGCATGGCTTGGTTTAATCATTGGGGGATTGACGAAAATAACACTTTGCAAAATATCAATAACCTCAAAAATACCCTCACTTCTAAGTTCAAAGTGAGAAAGTGGCATGATAAATATTTAGAGGTTAAAATAAAATTAAGATATTACAAGGAATTCATTAATCCTAATTTGGAATATCAAAAGTATGTATCTATCTTAACCAGTTCAAAGAAGAAGATTAATATAGACAAGATAAGAATGAACTCCCATGAGATTTATAGAAAACAATTTCGAAAATACATTGGGAGGAAAGGATTTGTCTTCTCTGTGAGTCTATGCACTTTCTTTTAGAGTTCCTTGCATACACCCATATTCGATATTTGCTACAATTTCGTAATATTTACTACAATTATAACTTACACGATATCCTAACTTTTGAAAACTATGATGACCTAGAGACACTTCTTTCTAAGTTTTTTTTATCATAGGAATCAAATTTTACAAAATCCAAATAATTCATTTATCTTTCCTTGAGGTTTGATAGACCAGGCGGGTCCAAGTGGATGTTAATACACACACACACACACACACACATGAAATGAAAAATGAAAATTGTTTTTTCCATTATCATTATTTAAGATTATTGAATTATTTATATTGTTTTTTATAAATAAAACAAAATATTTTTTATTGGCTTGTAATGTAGTAAATAATATAATAATAATTTACTATTTCATAATTCAAATTATTTTGTAGTTTACTATTAGCTTAATGTAGTAAATAATATAATAATTCCACAATAGTTACAAACTCTATAACATAAAGGACACTAAGTTATATTAGCATGTGTATAACAATGTTGCAGATGAGTGCAGAGAGAGAGACATATTCCTTTTTGAAAATGCTAACTAGGTTTTCCTGAGACAAGAAATCAGATTTAAGCCAACCATTATGGTCATCCTAGTACCAACCAAGATAAAAAAGTGGGAGGTTTTATTCTTTTTCCATTTTGCAGTTTTTCTTCGGCTTACCTAGTTTTTTTCTCGGTATCTTTTTCCCTTTTTCTATTAGGCTTTGGTGGCTTTTTACTACATTCTTTTCCTTTTTGAATGGTGTAGAGAGGGGCCTCATGGTGGTTTTGTTTACCCAATTCTAGGTGGAACCTTGGATCCCATCACTCCTATCACATTTCTTTCCCTTTTATCCCATAGTCAGGTCGTTGATTTCAGACCTACATATTCCAATTGTTCCACTTTTCATATTGGATTTCCTGGGATGGGTGTTGAAAAAAACCTGGTATTCCAGTGGAGTATGCTCTGTCAAATTTTTCATGGGGGGGGGGGGGTAGAAATGGGTTTCACTTGAGCAGAATGGTTACGAGAGTGATACTTTGATTAAGACTGATACTCTAGCTAGTATCCCTATGGGTTCTTGTGAACATCCTAGATCTCCATTTGGACAAAATCCATGTAATCTTGTGGAGGGATTTTGTGATCTCCTTTTCGAGCCACGCGTAAAAATTCACTCAACATTGAAGTTGATAAATATTATCAGAAGTTAAACTTTTAAAAGGCTAAGAAAGACATATCCCATTGTGTACTTGGGAATGATATTACTTTTGATATGGTTCTATCCCTATAAAATTGAGCTCTGGTTGGTAAATTTGAGTATATCAAGATTACAAAAGTGGATATCCTAAATTGGATTCAGTCAAAATGGAAACCCATCATAGATCACATCCCAAAGGTCTTGATGCTTATGAACAGTTGGGTGTGTTTTCATTTCCTTTGTAAAGAAGAAAGGAAGAAGATCGAAGAGAGATTTTGGGTTACTGGGTTTTGTTCTTTGGTTTTATATCGATGGAATTTGGGTTTTGATCCTTGGATGAAGAAGTTGTTTCTGTGACATGTTTGGGCAATTTTACCAGGGTTTCCTCTGCATTGCTAGAAACTGAAAGTTTTCATGGCCGTGGGGAATTATATTAGACGTTTTATCCTTATGGAAAAGGAGCATTTGTTGGCAACATATAGGAATATCCTCTATATGCTCATGCATATTGACACCATGGATGGGTTACCAGACAAATTAGAGTTCATCTTGGAATATGGTTCTTTTATTGAGTCTAGACTATTGGAATATTTCGTTTCGGTGCCACCCTTGTTGTAAAAATTGACATTCTAGATCAAATTTCCTAAATATTCCTTTTGGGTTCAAGGATGCAGATGAGAATGCTAATGTACCAACAAAGGGGGGTTCAATAGCAAGGAAATATCATATAACCTACATTCATATTAGGGTTTTGAATACTCCTTAAAACCTAATAAATATATTTCCCCATATTAAAGGGTAAAGGGGGGATTTTTAAATTGTAATAGTAATATAAATATTGGGGTTTATTTTATTTTGGTGAAATGAGGAATAACATCCAAATCGTGGGATGGATTCATACCTCCAAATCATGGGCTCAATTCATACATCCAAATCATGGGCTCAATTCATACATCCAAATCATGGATTGGATTCATATTAGTCCTAGTTTTTTTCTAAGGAATAACCTCCAAATCGTGGGATAGATTCATACCTCCAAATCATGGGATGGAGTCCTATCAATCCTAACTGTTTCTAATGAATGACATGCAAATTGTGGGATGGATTAATACCTCCAAATTATGGACTTGATTCATATTAGTCCTATTTTTTTTAGTGCTCAAGTATTATCATTTATCCAACTTTGTGTTATTTGAGAAAGATCAAAGAGGTCTTCAATTCAAAATGTAGTAGTTCATGCATGTTTATATGTTGGCACAAACACTATAACTAGTTTTCCTTCCTTTATATGTTGAGTTATTGATGTTTGTCTTGGATTCATCATTTCTTGCATTCAAGCTCCAATGCTACATTCATAATTGTAATTGAATTATTATATGCAAGGAATCCATATTAATATTGTATTGGAACTGACATGAACATAGGTGAAAATCTAAATCCTTATTTACATACCCTATTTGTTATCATTACCATGAAATGGTATCATATTGGTTTCACCATCTATATATCTTTATAACTATTGTATGCATGAAACTTAACAATGGATGTTTTTCCCTTTGTAGTAATGATAAAAAAATAGATATAACCTTAGAAAAGGTACCTAAATGTTGTTAATTCCCTTGATTGCAAGAATAAATGTAGAGGAAGTGGAGACAATCCATTGCATCTTGTGAAGGACCCAAATTTAGGGTATGCACTTGATCATAGGGTGTTATTGGAAAGTAAGAGGAAGGTAGGGAGGCCCATCCACGAAAGGGTTTCAATTTTTGCATTTTTTTAGATTTTCATTTATTAATATTATATAAAATATTATATCTCTATGGTTATAGTTGTATTTACATGATATAAAATTGGTAGATTAGAAAGTTGTGGTGTGAAGCATATGCAATTCTCATATTTTCTAAGCATTTCGCTGACTATTGGACTATCAGTCTTTTACAATATTTATTACAATGATCTCTTGGCTTAGTTTCCTTTTATGCATTTTTCCTTCCCCATGACTATTATGTTGGGTCTTCCATTATCCAATGCTACAAATTAATTAGTGACCAGTACAATCCCGGTGGGATCGTTATTAGCATTATAATAATATTTTTTAGCATCATGTTTTCTTATACTAAGATGTGTTAGGGATCCTGTTTGTTATAACTTGATAATATGATATAAAGGGAGTATTAAAATTGGGTTGATAAAAATGGATACCTATAATATCCTATGAAAATAGGGGTTTTCTTAATTGGAAAGGTATATTATGAGGGTGGTTCAACAAAAAAATTTTAGGATGGATTTTCCAATATTTAGTGATATTAGCTATATTATTTAATATCCTGTGAAAGGTCGTGTTATATAAGGATTTCACTGAGTGAACCCTGTGTGTACTAGGTGATGAGCTTAATGATTTTGAAATAGGTTTCAATTTTCCTATTCCATTGGACCAAGCCTTGGCATAAATTCTTTTGGGTAAGTTTGTACAAACCATTCATGTTCTTTTGAAAATTCTCTCTACTAAGGAAATTATATGGTATTTAAATACTCCTAGGGTGTCAGATGTTGATAAGGAGTGGGGTGGTGCAAAAAAGGATATCTTCTCAAACTCTGAAATCGTGGTGTTTGTTTTAATGGGAAACGAAGTGGAGACTAGTAATACTAATTTACCTTGTGATCAACATGAGGTTTGGGTTGTAATATTGTTATTTTAGATATTCCCACAACTTATAGGCTATTATTTTCCTCCTCTAATTATCCTCCATTGCAGGATAATCACATTTCCCCTTTATGAATTAACCTTTCTTCTTTTTCCTTAAAGATTCCCCAACTTCTTTGGCAATTTCTCCTACTTTGTGTTCCTCTTCTCGGTCATCCTTGGAACCTCGATTTAAGGATAATGTTCCCATATATTCCTCTATAGCTGGGGATTTTTTTGATTCTATACCTATTTCCTTTGTTTTGGCACCAAATGTTACAATAAAAAAACCTTGTAGGGGTAAAAATGGAAGGAAAGGAAATTTAGATGACTCAAAGAACGATAACGAATCTGATGCTTTTATGAATCCTAGGGTTTATTCCTTATTTAGTAAGGGTTTTGAATATGTTTCATTTTCACCTTAATTTACTGATACTGGGGCTCTTAGAGGGAATGCAACCTAAATGAGGGTTTCTCAAAGAGATGATCCAAGAGGATCTCAAATATCAATCAAAATTAAATTCTTTAAAGGTGATTAAAAGATTACATATGCATAGAGCTCATTAGTATCTTTTCGACAACGTTCATTTCGCATGAAACAACCTCTGCATCTGAAAGTTTATGGACTTTGGAAATTTCAACAGAAGGGTAAATTGATGCAAAAAAAGGAAACAAAAGGCCATGTGGCACACCCATGGGGTAGCATGTGTCATGTATAGGTCAACATTGCTGCCGTGTAGAAGCACCATAGGGTTCCACGTGGTGAAGGTAATGACACAGAAAGTTAGCAGATGGACCAATGGGTGGTTTACATGTGGCAGTTGAATGATGTGTTGGTTTAGTTTGTAAAATATTATGGTGGTCATGGGGATCAAAACCACGAACTCAATCTCCACCAATGAATCCATAGATCCCACCTAGTCAAGACTCCTGCAGGTGTTACTTATACACTATAGTTCTCAACTTTTATTTATGGTTGAAGGGAAGTTTAAATGAAAAAATGGGAGGGGATCAAGGGCTTAGCCCTTGACCCATTGGACAACACTGAGGCCATATGTTACATAGCAGAGCCAAGTCACAAGTGAACCGACAGAGCTAAGAGCTAAGTCACTAGTGAATCGATGGAGCCAAGATCCAAGTCACAAGTGAATCGATAGAGCTAGGAGCCAAGTGATAAACCAATGGGTCAACCAATAGGCATTGTTGATACAAATCCATCGATGGGTTCACTCTCTGGCAACACCCTTAAATCAAATATCTCCCTGAGCATCAACCTAGATAGGTTTTACCCTGTCCAGCAACACCTATAGAGAAAATGAGGTCTCACCCGAGATATTCAAGGGAGAACTGTCGAAACCAAGTTTCCATAGTAAGAAGGAGGATTGCGCATCTACTATTCATCTATCGCATCATTACTTCACAAATTCCAAGCATTTATTCATACATTCATATATTCAGATCAACAGTCATCAGATCACATCGACATATTTAGATTGCAACAGAGTATTGATGCATAAACATATCTATCAATATAACATTATTCAGCACATGGAAGCACCACATCATTTAAGAAGAAACATCTTATTGCAATATCCATTCATTCACATCACATTATAGAAAGAAGACAAACATAAAGAAGTAAAAGACACAACATTTCCATCAAATCTTCATCATGTCATATTAATTTCGCATCAAAACACAGTTCCACAATTCAGATATCACATCACAAATAGATTACATATGCACTCTCTAAGATAGACACAGATTCTCTTGGTGATCCAAGGATGATCTCTCAAAAGGTGTTCTTTTCATTTACAATCTTATATCTACTTATAGGCTTGCGCCTTTACATTGGTGGTCCACTTAAAACATCTTTCTAACTACTTGGACCAAAAACTACAAAATATGGCCAAAATATATAAAATGTGGCCAATTTTCCTTGCACACCAAATTTGACCTTGCGCATCATCGTTAATGTTGCGCAATACACTATCTCCTAAATTTCCTACCAACAGGCCCCCAACACAATCTTGTGGCTCACCCTCGAGCCACGTCAGCTATAAATAGTGTAACCACATATCTTTACTTTGAAATATTTATATTGCTGAGTGACCTCTTTGACTTGTTCTTTCACTTTGTCATTGATTCCCCTGCATTTTGTCACTTCACACTCCAGTGGATGCATAGCAATATTTGTAGTGACATCTCATTGGCCATCTTGAACTACTTTCAGCACAAAAACAAATTTCATTGAGAGTTGCACCCCAATGTCTTGGAATTCGTCCAACTATGTTGTGTGCCTCTACTAACGCTCCCTTGACTTTGTGAAGCGCTGTTGTAATTCCTTCAACTCTGTTGCTTTCGTTATTTGCACAACTGGAGGAATTTATCTGAATGATGTCATCAATGTGGCCATTTGTCCCTCTCCTTCCTGCAACTGTGTGGTGAGTTTCTCCAACTTCTCATCTTGGACTACAATTCCCCAAAATTGTGTAGTCACGTCTGTTAACTGTTTTGCCTTGTTCTCCAATTCTTACAACTATGTCTCCAAGTCTTGAATAGCTCTCTTATGCTCTGCATCCTGCTCTGGTGGTGTGTCTGGGTTTTCCAGCACATGCGGATCTTCAATATCGTGCTTCAATTGTGTAATCACTTCTCCAAGATTCTTCGCTTTTGCCTAAGCATCCAAGTCTACAGTGATTTATGGTACTTCTTGGTAGACAACGAAAACTTCATTTTCTAGTCGCACCCTGTCATTCCATATTTTCACCTTTTCAATAATGAGCCAATCCTTCTCCTTCTTCAACTCCATAATCTCTATCTTCGTTTCTTCCTCCCGTTCCCGCGACCTCAGAAGGTGATCGCCAATAATTTGTTCACAGTTAACCAAATATTGACTTGCAACCCTCTGTAATTGAACCAATTTCTGAGTTGATAGTTCATTGATATCCATTGAGAGGTCCTAAAACTGTTGAAGGGAGGCATTAGCATCTTCATTGTTTGTCTCAATTGCGTATGGTGGAATATGTACATTTTGGATTCACTTCCCTGTGCTTATTTCTCCTTCCTTTTGCAGAAATTTTTTCCTCAGGCACTCTTTGAAAAAATTCATCAATTAAAGAACTTAGGTGACTGTTTACCTCTCCAAAGTCTTCAACAGTATGCTTCTTCAACTGCTCTTTAGTTAATGTAGTTGTCGTTGTGATAGCAACAATAATACGGTTTACCTATGAACCTGCAATGGTGTTGTGCCGATGGATTCACCCTATTCCTTCCTCCTCTTTGTCCTGGTTTACTCAAATATTTGGTCTACCTCTGAATCCATTGAGGTTGTCGACGATTCCTCATGTAAATTGTAGTCACTGTCTTGCATCAGCGTCAGCTCCACAGGTGCATCTATTGGAAGACCTGCCTTGTCATCTGATATGTCTTCTACACTTACTGGTGCTTTCTAGTTCATCAGCCACTCAGCCACCACGATGTCCAATTTGTCCTCGCTCAGTTTGTATTGTGTCGCTAACCATTGTTTCAGAGAGTCTCATTTCACTTGTACATGGATGGCATGAGGGCTAATAGTGAATCTAATGACTCTCCGATACTTCACCACTATCGCCTCTATGATCCATAGAACCTTCGTGGCTACTTCCTGTAATGTTTCCCAATATAGCCAAAAAGGTATTGCGTAGTCCTTCATCTTTTCTTCTTGGCTCAGGTACCAAAGGTTCTAGTATCTCTTTCCCTTACAGACCTGAGAAGTTGTGATGTCCATCCCTTGGTAGTCCTTTGACTCCATCCATGCAACTAGTGCAATTGAGATGAGAAACCAGCTATACATGAATGCAACTTTTCCTTCCTGCACGATCATTGAATCCTCTGTCAACTGGTTTAACAGAAAAAGTGACCAGTTCATTTGCACCCCAAAATCACACTGATTAGTTAAGGAAACTACCCATGAGGTGTAGTGGTTCGGTCAATTCTTTCGCACTACTTTGCTTGTAAGAATCCTGGCTGCAATGCACACAATTTGCTCATTGATGTTGTCCACCTTGTATGCACTCCTATCGCACTCCAAGTCATACTTCTTCTTCATCCTCACTACTAATATTTTGTCATTGTCCTTTTCTCAAAAGTATTGCGATGGCCCAGGCCCCTCCTTGGGAAGACCCATGATTTGTGAGATTAATTCAATGGTGACCGACACCGGTCGATCCAGCCACAGGAATCCTCCATGAAAGCATGACAACAGTTTCTTAACGCATATGATTTTCTTCTGTCAGTCGCCCAAAATACAACATCTGAATTAGTCCTAACATCCCCAACTTGCCCAATCCCAATGCCCACTTGTGTGGAGTGCACACCATGGGATCCTCCTCTAGTCCTATCTTATCCTCAAATGAATGCACAGTACAGTTAATGAAGGTGAGTAAATCGTGTTCCTCACACTTCATCTTGACTAAACACGACATAATATCAAACGTGCACTTCATTCCTTTTGTAATTGCAACCATGTTTATGGGGTATTACTGATTCTTCATGGGATTCCATTCCTTGGCACCAAATCTGCGTAGTGGAACATACCCAGAGATGTCCACTGCTGTGACCCTGACCCTTGCCGTGGAGGCCTCAATTACCTCTATATCCTCTCTCATGGAACTCCTTGTGTTTCTCTTCTTTTGTTACGGAGACTTGGGATGGTTGGCCCCTTTATTCCTCCTTGTGACTAGCAACGAACCCACTGACATAGTTTCTACTTATTCTTCAATCTTGACACTGACGATGGTTGAATTCTTAGCATTCTCACTCAAAATATCTTGTGGTGCTACCCACTACATTAGTCATAATTTATCTGTAACTTGATATAATTCAACTTGCAACTCACCCATGACTCTGCAAATTGAACTCTACGACTCAATCTCTACAATACGCTCTCGACAACTCAATTCTTCACAATGGTGATTTCAACACATGATTCGTCAATTATTATAGCGTGAGATCGACCATGTGAATTATTTCCCAATCATGATGACCAAATCCTTCATTCATTTTCCAAATCCACCATCGATCCTCCTAATCTAATGGTTAGATCCATCACTAATGTGTGTCTCATCAAGAGCATCTCCAGTTAACTAGTTTAAATACTACATGTACTGTCGATTTGACTCTATCACTTCCTTACATACATCATAGCATGGTTCCTTTATTGTGATCTTGAATCCTCTACGTGCGTAACCCCTTGCTCCTGGTGCGCCATACTCCTATTACCATCTCATGCAAAAAACCAATTTTTTTTCATGTGCAATGCCTCAAGCATCGCATAGCACCGGGCTCATCCTATAGGGATTCTGCCGCTAGCCATTCACCAACTTAGGAAACATTTCCCCATCCAACTATTGCAGTTGTACTTATCCCCCCCCAGTAATGAAATTAATAACATACGGACCCAGCTAATGCATCTGCAACTTACCTGCATGTTTGGAAAACTTGATGTCATACAACATCACCAAGTCTCCTTGCTGAAAATGTTTGTTCTTGATATGTCAATCATGTCAAGATTTATGACGGTCCTTCTCAATGTGTTGATGAAATCCTACAATGAATCTGTCCTCCACCAGCTGCACCACCTGAGCTAAGCGTTCTTCTAGTACTCCTTCATCATCCTTTCCAGTTGCTGCTACAATGCACAGACTCAGAATAATGTACTCCATTGGCATGAAAACCTTCTGTCCATACAAAAAATTAAATGGTTTCTGTCCTGTCAACCTTTTGCAAGTGGTGTGATATGCCCATAACACTACTAGAATCTTCAAATCCCAGTAATCACACATTACATTGTAGACCTCTGTGAGTGCATGCTCCAACACCTTGTTGAAGTCCTCAACTGTCTCATTTGCTTGTGGATGATAAGGGGTACTCTTCATATGTTGTATATCAAGCTCCTCTGTCAACACACATACAGTACGATTGATGAAGTGACTGTCCTGATCGCTCATTAATATCTTTGGACAACCAAATCGAGTAACAATGTTATCAAATAGAAACCTTACTGATTTCGTAGAGGTGTAATCTACCATTGGTGCAACTTCTCCCACATTGTCAAATAATATGTCGTTGTAATGATATAGCATGCACCATTTTTATTCCTTGGTGGGTTGATTGGTCCCACAAATTCCACTTCCCATTTATCAAAAGGCTGCAGCATCACCTTAGGTACTAACAGAATCTCATCCCTCCGTTATGGCTTCCCAGTTCTTTGACAAACATCGCAAGTCTATGCATACTCTGCCACATCACCATTGTGGGTTGGGCACCAAATCCCTACATAGAGTACATTCCTGGTAGTAGAGCGACCTCCATAGTGTCCACCTACAACTCCCACATGTGCTTCCACCAATACCCACTCGTGTTCATGCAGTAGGAAACATCACCGTAAGATCTTGTCAAGTCCCATATTGTAGATCTCTCCAGCAATCAGCTGGAAATCCGTGGCTCAGACTACCAAATTCTTCTTCTAATTTGTAGTGATCCCTTCTAGTGTTGTTCCAATCGCCAAAAACTAGACTATTTTCTCATAGTAGTCATCAACCATTCCAACTATGAATAGTTGTGCATCAGGTAATCCATCTTCAATGGTCGTTATTTCTTCTTTTGTCTCAATTCATGACAAATGATCAGGTCCTACATTCAAGCGACCTGGATTCACAATTATCTTGAAATCAAAATCTTGGAAGAGAAGTAACCAATGACATATCTCCCCCAAAAACAAGCTTATTCACCCGGTATTTCATTGCGAGTGATCCTTGAACATCTTAAAATGACCTCCCAACAGATAGTGCCAAAACTTATGTAATGTGTAAACCATTTCCAATCCTTCCCTCTCTGTTGTAGTATAATTATTCTCTATAGATGACAACTTCTGACTAGCAAAAGAAATCGGGTGATCAATATCACCTTCGCCGGGTTGTGCCAGCACCACTCCTAGTGCGGTTGACGATGCATCAACATGAAAGTGAAACTCCTTCATCCAATCTAGAAAAACCAGTATTGGTGTTCTAGCCATCTTCATCTCCAAGGTGTCAAAGCTTCCTTGACACTCCTGAATCCATGTAAACTGTGAATTCTTGTGCTGTGATTGCGACATACCCTCTGATGAACTTGCGGCAATATCCTGTATGGCCTAATGTCACTCTAAGATGCTTCACATTAGTAGGTGGCATTAATTTTAGAATCAACGCAATATTCTCGGTATCGACCAATAGTCTTTCCTTACATACAATGTGCCTTAGTAACATCCCAAATGGTGCACAAAATATGCACTTATTCAAATTCAGCGCAATCCGATTTTGTCGACATATTTCCAACATCAGTCGTAGATTTGCAAGATGATCTTTCACCAATCCATACACTATCTAGTTATCCATGTAAACTTCTAGAAACTTCTGAATAAAATCCTTGAATGCAACAACTACGATCCTAGAGAATATCGTAGGTACATTCTTTAGTCCAAATGGAATCACCATGTATTGATAACATCCCCATTCAATTACAAATGTTTTCTTATGGCGATCCTCTTTTGAAATCTTGATTTGATGATACCTATAAAAACCATCTGTGAACGTATAGACTTCTTGATCGCCCACTCCTTCCAATACTTCATTAGTGAATGGCATCAAAAATGGATCATGAAGGAATGCATCATTCAACTTCCTAAGATCGATGCAAATTCGAGCCTTTCCTGTCTTCTTATCTTGCACAACCATAGGACTTATCCATTCTGATTCTTCAATGGGTTCTATGCTGCCTGCATCCAACATTCGAACAATTTCAACTTTCACTCTTTCCTTGTATCATAGATTCAGACGATACAGATGGTGTTGCACTGACTTCACATCGGGCTTGAGAGGGATCTTCATCTCTCCCAAATCTCCTAGTATCCCCTTCATCTCAGAAAGATTTGTCAGAAGCAAATCCTAAAACTCATGCAGTAAATCAATGATATTCACCATGGTTTCTTCATCCCAGTAGTATCCAATGTTTGCAAACTTTGGGTTGTCCTCTGTCCCAATGTTGACTTTTGAATATTCAATGGCTGGTTAACTTTTTCTGTTGACAGTTCAAGTGCCGCAATATCCCAACTTCCTTCAGATTCAGGTATATTGGCATTCCTAGGTTCATCTTCATCCTCAGGTCCTTCTATGACATTGTAGCATTCCATCATTGTCTGCATTATATGTGTTTCATGTGGATCCTCCAGATATGCGGCTGGAACTACCTTTAGAACAAAGTTGCGGATATCGTGTAGTGCAGTATCAATGAATGGATTGGTATCGACAAAACTAAAGGTGTGACTAAAATAGAGCAAGAACTCTTCCCATGTCATGATTTCTCTGTGTAGCTCTACTAATACATACCACTATCGGGACATTTCATCCAACTTGTGTACAAAAGTATGGACCCACTCATCCTTTGGACGCAACACCCACATGGTCTAACATGCAATCATATGACCATTGGGATTATTCCTCCCAATATACCACTCACCTTGGTAGTGTTCTTCTTCATCAAAGAGAACTATCATCAACCTATGACACTGTGAACACCCCTTGATTGACATCTTATGGGTCGGCCACCACCATGCTGGGGAAGACTTCAATGCTTCCACCAATTCCAACAATCTATGTGGTTCTGACACCTTATCTTCAAATTCAACAAGAAACTTGGATAACTCAGACAATCCTTTGTATACTATCAAATCAACCATTTATGTTGTAACTCGGCACAACAACTGAGTGATTAAACCACACTTTCGAATTGATACCTCATGCATCCGACTTTTCCAATTTTCCAAGGCGTCATTAGAATATGACGATGCAGAGATAAAAATCCACTAACCCAGATCTCCATCAACAGTAGGGTGGATATAATCTTCTGAGATGTTGAATATATGGTCCCATCCCCCTACAAATTCTTCCTTAACTGGTTCAACATACCTTCTTCCTTCATTTGGATCCATTGGAGCTATGACTCTGATATCGCGGTTCTCAAAGGTCATCACGCGCTTCTTGAAATTGATCACCACAAAACTATCATTCTCCCTTCCAATCCCCAATAGTGTGGGATATGAAATTTGACCATCAACAACCTCAATCACATCGAAGTCTGTGTAAGTCTTCATTCCTTCAACTTCCACTACTAGACGCAGAACTAACCCAATTAGTGTCACTCTGGCCTGGTTATCCAGTCAAAGCTATGTAGGAGACCAAACTAACTATGGGCTCCCCATCTTCTGCCCTATCTGTTTCCTCAGAATGTTGACATCTGAGCCTAGAACTAGAATGACTGAATCTATGTCATAATCCCCAATCTAAATATTCATTCTCATCTCTTTCCTTGTTTTCTTCTTATGCAAAGAATTCACATCAGACTCCCTTTACCCTTTCTCTAGTCGATGCAACAGAATCATGATCTCGATGAGTGCATTGGGGTTTTTCACCAATGACAGACAACTTTCATAGAAGTTTTACAAGGTACCATGTTGGCGCGATGGTCCTGCTACCATGGTGGAATAAAAAAAAGGTGGCATTTCATAAAAAGGAAACTTACCGGGATCTCTTATTATCGCATCATGTGCTTAAAATAATGTGTCCCACTTAGTGTCAACATCAAATTATGCCTTCTTCTTCCCATCCAATTGAACTTGTGGAATCAGACCATCATCTCCTGTCATCTCACCTTCGCAAGTGATTATAGCAACATCAATAGACTAAACTCTGGGTTCTACTGAGATCGTCACAATTGTTGGTCCTTGGTTCTGGTTCGGTGGTGGATTCGCTGGTTGGTTCGCATTATGATTTTCATTTTGGTTCTGATTCTGATTCTAGTTCTGGTTTTGGTTTTGGTTCTGCAACTACAAAATGTTCCTTTCTTTCCACTTCGCTATCAATTACTGACAGTTATCAACTGTGTGATCCGCAACAATACAATACTTACATTGCGCTTGCAAATTCAATAAATCTCTTTGATAATGTCCCAATAGTCTGAAATTATAACATTTCATAGGTCTACAACCTCCTCCTGCTCCTCCACCAAAACCTCCACCTTGTCCCCTCATAATCCTTTGGGAAATACTCCTTACTGCTGATACTACGGTTAGTTGAATTGCTACGGCTGGTTGTACTGCTATTGCGATGGGGGATTTGACTACTGCTGGACATACTACTATGGTTGAGTATAATGTGGCTGAGTATACTATGGCTGCTATGGAGGATACTTCATCTGATTACATTGGGGTTATGGTGGGTCAAACTGCGGCTATGGCACAAATTGAAGTTGCAGTTGTCGGTGCAACACAAATCACTGTGGTTGTGGTGGTGGTTGTACCACCCGGTGGATATTGCGATGGTTGCTTCTATGGTTTTACCATTCGATGGTATTCTCCCTTCACATAGTACATTGCATCCATCGTTATTTCCTACTGTAAATCATATGTTCGACAATCTTTATCTTCATGGCCAACCGATCGACAAAATGTGCAATACAAATTCATCAATTTTGTGACCATATTCTACACATACATAAAATATTCATGTCGATTCCCATGAACTTGGAAGATGTGGTGCCATGGCATGCTGCCATGACTTAATGGATTTGGATCTCCTGACAGCAAGTAGTTTCGAAAATAAGGGCACTGATCTTTATGATGTCTTTCTTCATGACATCGAGTACACCATATTTATTCACGATGCTCTCTTCCTTTCTTGATGTCTTGCAACTGGATTCTCTCTTCATGATGCTATATTCCCTTCTTGATGTCCTTGAATCTGATTCATACCAACTCTATTCTCACCAACAGGTGAAGCTTCCAACTTCATCGCAATCTCCAGAGCCTCGCTCTGTGTCACAATCTTTTGCTGCATCGAAGGAATTCTGATATGAGGTACTAATGCCATGATCAACCATTACTTATGTTGTACACCACTCATGTCAAATTTGACTCTCACCATCAACGTCTTGAATCATTGATCAAAATCCCAAATAGTCTCATTTGGATATTGCTTGATCTCTTTTAACTTTGTGATGTATTGCGCCTCATATTTCATCTTTCTAAACTCTTCGATCAATCCTTTTTTGATCTCATCCAGAGTCTTCGATGGATTCCCCATGGGAACTTGCATAAATTTCATGAACGAGTCCAGTGCGCAACCTAAGGGTTGTCTCCAACTGACCCTTCTCAACATCATCATCTTGATATTTCTTTACAATCAAAACTGCTTCACACAGAAACCAATATTGCTCAGGATTCTCAGTCCTGCTCCCATGAAATAGAGGTAACTTTACATCATCACCTACCATCCTGGTTCGTCTTCCTACAGTTGCTAATACCCTACTATTAAAGTGTTGTTGACACCTCGGAGAATTCAGTGTTGAACTTGTATTTTTTCCCGAGTGTGGTGTAGTGGACAGAGGTGTGGGTACGTTGTTGATGGGGGTTGATATTTCTTTGGGCTTGGGTGTATCTTGGGATTCTCCTTCATTGTTGTAGGTTCGTTTTGTCCCTTATGATATTCTCTTGTATCCTCTTATTTTAGTTGTAGCAGGGCTCTCTCTCATCTTCTATCTCTTCTCTTATCGAAACCTTACTCCACTTCATAGAATACAACTTCCTTCATCGGCTTCCCTCACAGTCTCTCCGTAACTCCCGTCCATCTACCCCATATCATTCCATTCACCCCCTTCATCTCTGCGGTACCCACAGCCTCTGCACACCAGGTTTCTACTTGTCGAAGTTCATCTTTAATATGCCTTTTTCACAGATGAACATCTTAATTGAAAGTTACAACGATAACAGAAACCTACCTCTTGGTTCTTTGAACAACTTCCGTGTTGCATCGCTATCAGACATGACTGTATCGATTGCGAACTCAGTGATGTATCGTTCCAAGATGTTGTCAAGCTAGACTTTGACAACCCTTTATGCTTTGTTATCTACCTCCTATAGCTACTGGATCAACTCTAGGGTCCAACAAGTTGGTTCACCTCCTTGGAAATTTGTCTTGCAATAGGTCAATTGTGCCAACCACTCATACAAGATGATAAAAAACTCAGAGAAAAAGTACTCATGGAGATCAGAATACAGGTACCTTCCCAACCACTATTATGTCATCAATTCGGTGTTCTGATTCTCCTCTGTGGTAAATTCCGAGCCTTCTGGTCAAACCAATATTGAATCTTCAGTCTCGTCAGATGCCACAACATGTCCTCCTTCTCTGTACACTACGGTCCCAGCAATAGAACCATTTCTTCACATAGATATTTTGATAGGGGTTCATTCTCTTTCAACAACCTTAACTTAAGGATCTCCCTCAGCACTGGCCCAGACAGGTTTTACCCTGTCCAACAACACCTGCAGAGCGGATGAGGTCTCACTCGAGATGTTTGAGGGAGAAATGTTGGAACCAAGTTTTCATAGTAAGAAGGAGGATTGTGCATCTGCTATTTACATATCACATCATTACTTCATAGATTCCAAGCATTGGTTCACACATTCATAAATTCATATCAACAGTCATCAAATCACATCGACATATTCATATCACAGCAAAGTATTTATGTAAAAACAAATCTATAAAGATAACATTATTCAACACATGGAAGCACCACATCATTCAGGAAGAAACATCCTATTGCAATATCCATTCATTCACATCACATCGTAGAAAGAAGAAAAACAGAAAGAAGGAAAAGACACAGCATTTCCGTCAAATATCCGTCATGTCATATTAACTTCGCATCAAAACACAGTTCCACAGTTCAGATCTTGCATCACAAACATATCAAAGATGCACTCTCTAATATAGAAAAATATTCTCTCGATGATCCAAGGATGATCTCTCAAAATGCATTCTTTTCACTTACAATTCTAGATCTACTTATAGGCTTGCGCCTTTACATCGGTGGTCCACTTAAATCATCTTTATAACTATTTGGACCAAAAACTACAAAATAATGACCAAAAACTACATAATATCGCCAAAATATACAAAATGTGGCCAATCCTCCTTGCACGCCATCTTTTGCCTTGCACACCAACTTTTGCCTTGCACATCATCCTCAATGTTGCGCAACAAACTATCTCCAAAACTGCATGCCAATAGGTGCAACAATGCACCAACACAATGCCATTGCTATTAGAAAAATAGGATCGCATAGAAATAACAATTAAACAATTAAACAATATGAAAATATTAAACACATTACAAGAAAGACACATATACAACGTGGTACACCCAAGATGGGATACGTCCACATAGAAATTAACAATCCTTTATTATTATATCATCCAGCAGAATGAAGTGATACAACATGCATCAACACTGCTACACTTCCTCTTCACTCTCTCACACAATCACAGATATTGCTTTACAATACTACAATACAATACACAACCTTATTACAATTCTTTCCTTTTATAGGGGAGTTACCATGGGAAAATACTATGGGTCACTCAATACGATGGGTCTAGAATCTATTGACCAAAAAACATCCCAAAATTTTCTTTCAAGGGATTCACCCCCAAACTCATGTCGAGGACCCAATGACCCCCGCACCCCCCAACTGAGATGAGTGTACAATAAAATTGGGGTACAAACACGGCTAAACAATAATATCTCTGAATATGGAAGAATAGACTCCAAAACCAACAATCTCCCACTTGGATACTGATCACAACAACTCTATCGCTGTTTCACTTTCTAGACTATGCTCTGAACCTTAGACTTGTCAAATTTCTCTTATTTACCTTTATGCTTGAAGGCCAACTGAAAATGAGTAGGAACTCAGTTTCTCTCTCATTACTACCTTTGTCAACATGTCTACAGGATTCTTGCTAGTATGTATCATTTCCAACTTTAACAATTCATCTTCCAGAACAGATCTTATGAAATGTTACTTGAGTTGTGTATGTTTAGACTTCAAATGAAACTCCGAGTTCTTTGGAAGATGAATGGCACTGTCAAAACCCCAAATTTTCACAAAAAATTAAAATTTTGAGATGACAATAAATGATAAAACCTGCGGTCTACTAACAGCTAACGGTTTGCAATAAAAGAAACAGTTTAGTAATCAGTTTCACTAAATCTTAATTGTATTAATTCAACAGTTCATTTTTGTAACAGGAATAAAGTCTTCTTGTGTAATGTTTTACTTAAGTTTACTGATGAGTCTTTTCTTGTCAAGTAGGTGGAATCTACTTTTGAATCCAGGGCTTACTTAGCAATCGTGCTAATGCAGATGATTACTGGTTCTTACAGGTTTACAGGTATGATCGACAAGTACATATTAAAAATTATTAAAGTATCTAGTAGTATTTTATTTGCAAATATAAATCTTAGTAATTAAGCTGCTAAACTTTAAACAACTTCTGTGAGGTAAAACCATTTGGCTTCCTTAAATTTCTCTAGTAATAAAGTTCAGAAGTAAGTAGTGACAGTAAGATATGTTTGCGACTCTAAGAATTAGAATATCCGTTACAAAGTACTTCTTCTTTAGTCAATAAAAATTACAATTTTATAAAGTTTGTTTTGTCAGTATTTATACAATAATACATTATCTTATATGTGTAACAATTGTCCCACATTTCGCTTCTGTGAGATAACTTACATCTTGTTAACCTTTTGACAGTATAAGTTCGATTGTGCAAACTAAAAACCATAATTCCTTCTTACATGAGATCATTGTTTGCCCACATTTTAATTTCATTTTGAACTGTGAGGTTCTAATAATTTCTGGACTCAATAGAATCATTCGTATTCAATTTCTTAATTTTCTATGATACTTCTCTTGAATTACATTACTGTCTACAAACAGTTTATCTGAGATTGATGCTCTCGAAACTGGTCGAACTTTTAGTTATCTTGTTTAGTTCTATAACTACTTTACTATCCAATTGACCTGGTGAATCTTTAGTAACTTCCAAGTTGAGTCATAACCACAATCCATCAAAGTATTGTCGCTTTGAACTATGTAACAAAATTTCATAATAGTGTTCTTACGATAAGTTTTGACCACTTCAAAGTTCTGTTACCACTTGATTTATTAGTTCATATAATTCTTATAGACATGCATAATCTATTTGTTTGATTGACATTCAGTCTATAATTAGTTCATGATCATAAATGTATTTAAATTAGAGTTTATAATCCTCTCATTATAAAAAATCATAACTTGTGAAGTCCTTGTATAAGATATTTTCCATGTATAAACTATAATCTTTGTGCAAAAGAAAACTATAGCTAATCGGTGATTAGCATGAGCTCTCCCATAAAACATTTGATCTCTATCTATAATAAACACAATGTTTAGAGAAAAGAAATGCAATCATCCAAATCGTAATTGTGATGTTATGATATAAGAACATAAGGTTAATGGTGAAATGAGTTTAATGCATAAACAAAATTGGGTACCAAGGTTTTAAAAGTGTCACTAGATGCTAGGTCAATGTAATCATATGTTGATATTCTATTACTAAACTAGCATATGATATGGTGCACGGAAAAATCAATTTGCATGGCAATTATTTGGTTGATAATATAGTTTACTCCTTGTTCCAATGATTTAATAATTGGATTTCGATTTATGTAGGAACTATAGGGAACGATCCCTTGCATGGTTTTGATTTAATGACCACATGGTCATCTCTTGACCAAGCATGGAGAATATAAAACACTATTGTAACCCTAAAACTTATCATTTCTTTCCCGCAGATTGCGCTGACCCTTGAGGCTACTCTACTTGGCTTCCATGGCGGTCGTTGGTCCTCATCAGCTCCGGTTGTCTTGAGTCTTGGTTCAATGTTGTATTGTCTCTGATGTGTGGTTCAAAATCCATTCTCAATCGCTGGGGTTATTTCTCTGCAAACCTATGGAGATTATCGTTACCCTTGGCTTGTTGTTTGTGTAATCCTCCCTTCGTCGTCCTTGTGGCTCGCCGTCTGCTCCAGTTTATCTTGCTGTCCTTATGGCTTGCTGTTGTGTGAGGTTTTTATCTTGCAGGCTGTTTGAGTCTTTATTTTGCAAAGCCTGTAGGTGACAGTGCTTTTACTAGACTATTCATCATTTCCATTGATAGGTAAGAGTTTTTTCTTTCATTAACTTGCTGCAAGTGTAATGCTGTTACAAAAGCACGTCGAATCTTAGGTTATTATTTATTGATAGTAGTCTTATGAACTCTTTGCAGGTGCTCTCCATTATAGGCTTTCATGGTGAAGCAAACAAGCAATCAACCAATGAATGCTGTGGCTCATGGCTTTGTTCAGGTAAGCCCCGTGGTCCATGTGTTAGGTTTTCACCCTACTTGTGACAGGGTGATCAAATGAATCACCAAGGGTTTTGGGGAAACCTTCCTCATCTCACCACGAGTTATGTTGTGTGTTTTTATAGGTTCTTTATAGTAATACCCATTATCAAACCCTCGCTGGTCGATGGGTAGGATCGGTTTAACTGAGCAATGTATTTAGTTTGATGTTTGGATTTACGACATGTTTAAAATAATAGATCTTGTAAAGATAGTTCTGTCTTCAAACTTGTTTGGTTTAACAAATGTTTTATATTAAGCTCTGTGTAAAAATTCAGGGTTTTTACCCTTCTTGACTGTAACTGAGGTTTTTGTACTCTATTTAAATGCTTTGTAAGGGTTTATAATTAATGTTTTTAAGACTGATACTTACGGTCATAATTACATTCTTGCTTATTTTTATTTAGAGTTATGAATTAGGGTTTATCCTGTGGAAAACCTCGTTTTGAAATATATTATTCCAGTTTATAATAATTACACAGTCTTTCTATATGTCCTTAAAGGACTGTGAGTAATTTGTATTAACCTGGTTACTTAATGGTTACATAATTTAAATTAATTTGGTTTATTACTTCAATGTTTTGATATTTGTAAATGTAATAATTATAAGAGTTTTAACCCTGTCATTTAATTTTATAGATACATACTGTTAATAAAATGAAAAGACATAGTTCCTTTTATAAGTACATTTTGTATATGTTGATCAGTAATGTATTTCATTTCTGTGTTTAAATTCAGTTGTTTCTTTAATAGTTTAAAATAACTAACTTATGGTTTAACCTAGGTTACTAATGTATATAAGAATACAGATAAATTATGCTCAGAAACACGAGCTAAGGTTTATCCTATTTAACTTTTATAATGATGATTTCTGGATTGCTCTTTTGTTAAATTCGATTACTATCACAAGATTTCTTCAGTTTGTTTAAAAGAATTACTAATTCATAAACAATACTGTTTATTGTTAATGATAATATTATTTGTATTAATAATAATATTGTTTGTACATACTATATTCTTTTAAGTTTATTTTTACATAAATATATTATTAATAAAGACTGAGAACAATCTATAATAGTTGAGTTTATTTAACAAGATTATTTTGTAAACTTGGTGAAAGAAATAAGAACTTTCATACCTGTCAATACTCCTTTACACATAATTTGTCTGTAAGTGTGTTAAGACAGTTCCTTATTAATAATATTTTATGCATAGGTTACTACTGTTTTTTTTAGTTATTTTAACTCTAAGAGAAAGAATACTGTAAGAGTTATTAAGTTCTTATTTATTATATTTCTTATCTTAAACTAGGTTATCTTCAGAATTTAATTAGGTTACCAATACTTAGAGTTCAGATTGTTGCAGGTAAAATAACTATTATTATTAGGAAAGGAAGTAAACTAACATAATTATATTTACATCTTAACTTAACATAATAATAAGCATTCAACTGATATTTCTATTTCTTTTGTTTTAGTGTAGATGTATAGTTTATACAAGAAGATACTGTGTAAAAGAATGAATTACATACTTGAATATATTGCTCTTAGTAAAATAATATGATTCTGTTCTTTTTCTAATATTCTAAATACACAATCTAGTTCTAACAACAACCCTACGAAATAGATTAATATTCTTTATGGAAAAACAACTATCTACTGAAAGATAAGATTTCAATACTCTGAAAAACATAAGTACTCTATTCATTTCATATTCCTATCATACTTCATTCATTTTAAACACACTACCTATGCTAGAGTATGATCTAATTTACTCCAGATGGGGAAAAACACAGGTAGGAATATTTTTAATCAAATAACAGATTCAGCATTTAAAACAACTAAGAGATTTCAAGCTTAACAGTTCACTATGTAATATAAAAATCATTCATTATTTGTTCATACACAGATATAAACTTTAACATAGAAATTAAAAAATAGTAGAACCTATTTTTAAAGTTGGATGAAAACAGCGTTGGGAGGCTTTTCCTCTCTACCAACTCCTGGAGAGCGCTCAAAAAATGACTTCTTAGGACCCCCGATCCTGTTCCTGGTCTCCTTGGATAGGACTAGGTGGAGAAAACAACAAAGTACTAGTCCAATGGCTCAATATGAACTCTGCACACTGCAACAAGATCTTTCAGCTAGAAAACTGTACTAGATCACTTTCCTGTAGTTTACCCCTCAAACACCTTCCTCAAAAATTCCCTTCCCAATGAATTCCTTGAAGTGCATTCACCTAAATGATTCTTCTCCTGGAATGAGTAGCCTCAACTCTCTTCAATGGGATTTTTTATTAAGATTTCCTAGTTATTTTTGGGTTAGTTGTCATTAATTGAGCCACTTGCTATGATCGCACTTTCTTGGGGGATCATGACCCCAAATGAAGGGAGGTTTCCACCTGCAACATTGGAAGTTTTTGAGGATGCTTCTACTTGTCTATTGGCTCTCCACCTAGTCTCCTCCACCAACTTAACTAGTAACACTATTTTTAACAACTCTCCCAAGCTGTTGCCTCCACTTTTATTTATTTAAATTAAAATATTCAGAATTACATTCCACATCCTTAACTCTGCTAAGTCATCAGTTACAACTTTAACATAAAATTTAACATAATGTCTTGGAATACAATCAAATAAGATAATATTATTTTGCAAAATTGGGGCATGTGACATACACAACCCCTTAGAATATAACATCGTCCTCGATGCTATTTATTCTTCATCCTCCGAAGTCCACTGGAACAAAATTGGATATGCATCTCACATTTTACTTTCCAATTCCCAGGTGGCTTCCTCTAGACTAAGGTGCTTCCATTGCACCTTCACCTGTCCAATGGTGCGGTTCTGAAGTGTAATTTCCCTTCTCCCGAGGATACAATCCGGTTCCACAAAAAATTCTCCTTCTGGTTCCACCTATACAACATTCCAGTTAACAACATGAGTAGCATCATGAACATATTTCTTTAAAATGAATATGTAAAATACATTATGTACTCTTAATTTAGGTGGTAATGCTAATTGATAAGCTACTTTTCCACTCCTAGACAAAATTTCAAATGAGCCACAGTAACGAGGTGCCAGTTTTGCACAACTCCCCAATCTTAGAGAGCTCTTTTTGGGCCTTACCTTGATGAACACATGTTCACCTACCTGAAACTCCTTTGGAGTTCCTTTTAAGTCTGCTTGACTTTTCTGCCGATCCTGTGCCACTTTCAGATTTCCCTACACGTATTTCACAATTTCTTCCATTTCTTTCAACAGTTCTAGAACTATTTCCAATCTATCTACTGGATTACTCCAAGAGATAGGAGTATTACATTTCCGTACATATAAAATTTCAAAAGGACTAAATCTGGCTGATGTCTGATAATAATTATTATAAGCAAATTCTACTAGATGTAAATAGTCCTCCCATTTACTTGGCTGGTCTTTCACATACATTCTTAATAAATCTTCCAGTACCTGGTTTACCCTTTCAGTTTGTCCATCTGTTTGAGGATGGAAAGAAGTACTGAAATTTAATGTGGTGTTTAACCCTTTAAACAAAGACTTCCAAAAGTTTCCTGTAAACTTAGGATCTCTATCTGAGATTATGACTTTTGGTACTCCATGTAATCGAAAAATATGTTTTAGAAAAATATCAGCTATGTTTGCAGCTTTGTAAGTAGTTTTAACAGGTATAAAGTGAGCTGCTTTGCTTAACTTATCAACTACTACCATGATAGAATCATTTTGATTTTGATTTTTAGGTAATCCAGTAATAAAATATAGACTAATTACCTCCCATTTCTAGCTAGGGATGGGTAAAGGCTGAAGCAAACCAGCTGGGTGTTGGTGTTCAGTTTTTACCTATTGACATTCTAAACACCTTGCAATATATTCAACTAGTTTAGTTTTCATATTTGGCCAGAAATACTATTTTCTTAACATGGTTATATTCTTTTGATAACCTGGATGACCTGAATATGGTGTTTTATGAATTTCATTTAGAATTAACAGCTTGAATTTAGGTACGTTAGGTACATACAGTTTATCTTTATACAATACAAATTATTTTTCATTTAAACTGTAACCTTTTATTAAGTTTTCTATTGGATTTTCTTTAGCTTTAGCTTGCAAATTTTGGTAAATTTCATCTTGTTTTATTCCTTCTTTAAGCTGTTCATCTAAGTCTAAAACATAAGTGTTGATTGTTGTTACAAAATTCAGCCTTACGTTCCTACTTAATGCATCAACAACTTTATTTTCTTTACCTTTTATATGATGGATTTCAAAATCATACTCGCTTAAGAAAGCTAACCACCTAGCTTGTCTGGCATTTAAATTAGGATGATCCAAAATATACTTCAATCCTTTATTATCAGTCATTAAAACAAATTTTCTGCCAATTAGGTGATGTCACCACATCTTTAAGGCGTGTATTACAACTGCTAATTCTAGATCATATGTTGCATAATTCTTTTCATGAACTTTTAGCTTTCTAGACTCATAGGCAATAACATGCCCTTCTTGAGTCAGAACACCACTTAAGCCATGATTATAGGCATCAGTGCACACTACAAATTATTTATTAAGATATGCTATTCTTAAAATAGGTGCGCTGGTTAATAAAGTTTTTAACTTTTTAAAGCTTTCTTCACATTTCTGATTCCAGTTGAACTTCTTTCCTTTCTTCTGCAAGGAAGTTATCAGATTTGCTATCCTTGAAAAGCCTTCAATGAACCTCCGATAGTAACCAGTAATGCCCATGAAAGATCTAACATCCGCACATCCTTAGGAACCGACCAATGTTTGATTGCCCGTATATTTTCAGGATCTACGGAAATTCCTTCCTTGGTCACTACATGACCTAAATAATGAATCTTATCTTTGAATAAATCACACTTACTAAACTTTGCGAAGAGTTGATGTTCTCGCAACTCTTGCAAAACAATTTTTAGATGTTTTTTATGTTCTTCTTTAGTTTTTGAATATATTAGAATGTCGTCGATAAACACGACCACAAACTTATCTAAATACTTATGCGTTACGTTGTTCATTAAACACATGAAGACAACTGGGGCATTAGTAAGCCCGAATGGTATTACGACAAATTCGTAATGACCATATCTTGTTTTGAAAGTTGTCTTGAAGATGTCTTCATCTTTAATCCTCACTTGATGATATCCATACCTTAAATCTATTTTCGAAAACACCGTGGTTCCACGTAGTTGATCAAACAGATCATCTATGCGGGGCAATGGATATTGATTTTTGATGATCATTTTGTTTAATTGATAGTAATCTATGAAAAGTCGCATAGTTTCGTCCTTCTTAGCAAAGATGACAGGTTCCCCCCAAGGAGACACACTTGGTCAAATATAATTTTTATCAATTAGTTATTTTAATTGCGATTTTAATTCATTAATTTCGAGTATGTTCATTCGATAAGGGGCCTTTGAGCTAGGTACTGCACCTGGTACCAGCTCAATGGAGAAATCCAATTCCCTTTTTGGAGGCAACCCTAGAATTTATTTTGGGAATACATCAACATATTCTTTTAAGACTGGGATGTCTTCCACTTTTAACTTACCTGTTTTAATTTTACTTTCCTCATCAGTAATTGTTACTGCGTAAGCTTTACATCCCTTTCTAATAGCTCTTTTAAGTTGTAAAGCAGAAATCTGCCTTACAGTGGTTTTTCTAGGAATTCCTTTAACACTTACTGGTTTTTAATCACTATTTAAGCATGTGAAAGTTTTATCATAACAATTTATAATTACTCTATGTTGTTCTAACCAGTCCATACCAATCAACAAATCATAAGAACCAAGTGGAAAAACATTAAGTTTAACAACAGTTTCAAATTTATCCATAACTAACGCACATTCTTTCACAAAAAAAGTTACTTTTCTTTTAGCACCAGTGGCTAATTGAACTAACCATGAATTCTCAAACTTATCAACATATAACTTACATTTTTCTACTATCTGAGGTGCAATATAACTGATACTAGATCCTGGATCAATCAAAATAGTTATAGGGGTATGATTTATCATACCTTCTACTTCCACCATGGAAGTCTGATATTCAGCTTGTCGGTTCTCCAAGGCTGCGTTGATTCTAGGCATGTTCCTTGCTAGTTCCCCAACGGTCATCTCCTCCTGCATAGTATGAATATTGCTAACATTCTTCTTCCGGTTTGGACAGACTGAAGCATAGTGTGGGCCATTACATTCCCAGCACTTGACAGGCTTTTTACGCTCAAAGTTCTTGGTAAAGTTTCCATGATTATTTGTAGTTTCCTTACCTTTAGAGTTATTTTGATGGTTGGGTGTATTGTTCCTATTTCCTTGGAAATTATTGTTATTAGAATAGTTTTGTCCTTATTGTTCTTAAAATTCCTGTTAGGCACAAAATCCTTCTTCTTTTGTTCAAACTGATTATTATTTTTCTTAGCCTTCCAATTGGCCAAGCTTTCTTTCTTCCGATTCTGCTCAAAACAAAAGTTAGCCTTTCTCATAGCTTCCTTCAAGGTCTTTGGGTTATCATATTCAATTCTATCTTTAATATGATAAGGTAGACAACTAAGGAATTATTGTACCTTCGGTTTCTCATCTACAAGGTATGGTACATACCTAAGTAGACTTAAGAACTTGCTGTTCAGATCCTTCATTGTCATTGAACCTAACTTCAGTTCATAAAACTTTTTGGCTCTCTCCTCATAATACTGCTCAGACATGAATTTCTTTTTGAAATACCTCTTAAAGGTACTCCAGTTAACTTCTTTCTCTTTTATACCCTTAACTCTCTTCAATTCCTGCCACCAAATGTGAGCCTTTCCTGAGAGGTTATATATAGCCATTCTATCCTTTTACTGGTTAGAATAATTATATATTTGGAAGTACGTCTTCATGACAGATAACCAAGATTCAGCTTCCCCCCCTTCTTAGTCTCTCCATTAAAAGTTGGTGGTTTTATCTTTTTGAATTCCCCGGAAATTTCCTCATAAGGTTTGTATTTCCTCTTTTTAGTGTACAGATTATCATCACTACTGTCACTAGTAGTATGGTAATTTTGTTGTTCACCAAATACTTCAGAAGACGAACTACTTTCAGTTTTTGTATGTTTCATCTTTTTAGATTTTTGTTGATGACTGGCATCTTCTGATTTTGACCTTCTACCCCTACCCTCAGTTTGAAACTTTTCAATTAGGATCTGATTTAGCTCTTCTTGAGCGTTTAGAATCCTTTCATTTTCTCGCTTTACAGACTCCATTTCAGTTTTTAAGTCTTTTATATTTTGTAACAACTCTGAGGAATTGGTAGTTAAATCCTTTGGTATAGGATCTCTTGGTAAATATCTTGTTTCAGTAGCTGGAGACTCCTCTACATACTCTTCCAGCCTTTCCATACCTGCCTGTTAAACTTCAGAAAAACAATTCTCTGTTGAATAACATTTAAAATAAAATACGTCAGCATAATAATTTAATTTACTGTTTTATGAAAGCTAGTTGGGCTTCATCAAGGCCTAGTGTTTGAACCTTGTGCTCTGATACCACATATCAAAACCCCAAATTTTCACAAAAAATTAAAATTTTGAGATGACAATAAATGCTAAAACCCGCAGTCTACTAACAACTAACGGTTTGCAATAAAAGAAACAGTCAAGCAATCATTTTCAATAAATTTTAATTATATTAATTCAACAGTTCATTTTTGTAACATGAATAAAGTCTTCTTGCGTAATGTTTTACTTCAGTTTATTGATGATTCTTTTCATGTCAAGTAGGTGGAATCTACTTTTGAAACTGGGGCTTACTTAGCAATCGTGCTAACACAGATGATTACTGGTTCTTACAGGTTTACAGGTATGATCGATGAGTATGTATTAAAAATTCTTAAAGTATCCAGTAGTATTTTATTTGCAAATATAAAGCTTAGTAATTAAGCTGCTAAACTTTAAACAGCTTCCGTGAGGTAAAACCATTTGGCTTCCTTAAATTTCTCTTGTAATAAAGTTCAGAAGTAAGTAGCGACAGTAAGATATGTTTGCGACTCTAAGAATTAGAATCTTCGTTACAAAGTACTTCTTCTTTTTTCAATAAAAATTACAATGTTATAAATTTTGTTTTGTCAGTATTTATACAATAAAACATTATCTTATTTGTGTAACAACTGTCCCACATTTCGCTTCTGCGAGATAACTTACAGCCTGTTAACCTTTCGGACAGTATAAGTTCAATTGTACAAACTAAAAACCATAATGCCTTCTTACATGAGATCATTGTTTGCCTAAATTTTAATTTCATTTCGAACTGTGAGGTTCTAATAATTTTTGGACTCAATAAAATCATTCCTATTCAATTTCTTAATTTTCTATGATTCATCTCTTGAATTACATTACTGTCGACAAACAATTTATCTGAGATTGATGCTCTCGAAACTGGTCGACTTTTTAGTTATCTTGTTTAGTTCTTTAACTACTTTACTATCCAATTGACCTAGTGAATCTTTAGTAACTTCCAAGTTGAGTCATAACCATAATCCATCAAAGTATTGTTGCTTTGAACTATGTAACAGAATTTCATAATAGTGTTCTTACGATAAGTTTTGTCCACTTCAAAGTTTTGTTACCACTTGAGTTATTAGTTCATATAAGTCTTATATACATGCATAATCTATTTGTTTGATAGACATTCAGTCTATAATTAGTTCATGATCATAAATGTATTTAAATTAGAGTTTATAATCCTCTCATTATAAAAAATCATAACTTGTGAAGTCCTTGTATAAGATATTTTCCATGTATAAACTATAATCTTTGTGCAAAAGAAAACTATAGTTAATTGGTGATTAGATCTCGCATAAAACATTTGATCTCTATCTATAATAAAGACAATGTTTAGAGAAAAGAAATGCAATCATCCAAATTGTAATTGTGATGTTATGATATAATAACATAAGGTTAATGGTGAAATGAGTTTATTGCATAAACAAAACCGGGCTTCTACCAAGGCTTTAAAAGTGTCACTACATGCTAGGTCAACATAATAATACGTTTATATTCTATTACTAAACTAGCATATGATATGGTGCATGGAAAAATTGATTTGCATGGCAATTATTTGGTTGATAATATAGTTTACTCCTTGTTCCAATGATTTAATAATTGGATTTCGATTTATGCAGGCACTATAGGGAACGATCCCTTGCATGGTTTTGATTTATTGACCACATGGTCATCTCCTGACCAAGCGTGGAGAATATAAAACACTATTGTAACCCTAACCCTTATCATTTCTTTCCCGTAGTATGCGCTGGCCCTTGAGGCTACTCTGCTTGGCTTCCACGGCGGATGTCGGTCCTCCTCAGCTCCGGTTGTCTTGAGTCTTGGTTCAATGTTGCATTGTCTCCAGTGTGTGGCTGGGGTTCTCGCTCTGCAAACCTGTGGAGATTATCATTACCCTTGGATTGATGTCTGTGTAATCCTCCCTTCGACGTCCTTGTGGCTCACTGTCTGGTCCAGTTTCTCTTGCTGTTGTGTGAGGTTTTTATCTTGTAGGCTGTGTGAGTCTTTATTTTGCAAAGCCTGTAGGTGACAGTGCTTCTACCAGACTATTCGTCGTTTCCATTGACAGGTGATATTTTTTGTGTTCATTTACTTGCTGCAAGTGTAATGCTGTTACAAAAGCACATCGAATCTTAGGTTATTATTTATTGACAATAGTCTTATGAACTCTTTGCAGGTGCTCTCCATTACATGCTTTCATGGTGAAGAAAACAAGCAATCAACTAATGAATGCCGTGGCTTGTGGCTTTGTTCGGGTAAGCCCCATGGTCCATGCGTTGGGTTTTCACCCTACTTGTAACAAGGTGATTAAAGGAATCACCCAGGGTTTTGGGGAAACCTTCCTTGTCTCACCATGAGTTATGTTGTTTGTTTGTACAGGTTGTTTGTAGTAATACCCAGTATCAAACCCTCCCTGGTCGATGGGTAGACTTCATTTAACTGAGCAATGTATTTAGTTTGATGTTTGGCTTTACGACATGTTTAAAATAATAGATCTTGTAAAGATAGTTCTATCTTCAAACTTGTTTGGTTTAACAAATGTTTTATATTAAGCTCTGTGTAAAAATTCAGTGTTTTTACCCTTCTTGACTGTAAGTCAAGTATTTGTACTGTGTTTAAATGCTCTGTAAGGGTTTATAATTAAAGTTTTTAAGACTGATACTTATGGTCGTAATTACATTCTTGCTTGTTTTTATTTAGAGTTATGAATTAGGGTTTATCCTGTGGAAACCCTCGTTTTGAAATAGATTATTCCAGTTTATAATAATTACACAGTCTTTCTATTTGTCCTTAAAGGACTGTGAGTAATTTGTATTAACTTGGTTACTTAATGGTTACATAATTTAAATTAATTTGGTTTATTACTTCAATGTTTTGATATTTGTAAATGTAATAATTATAAGGATTTTAACCCTGTCATTTACTTTTATAGATACATACTGTTAATAAAATGAAAAGACACAGTTTCTTTTATAAGTACATTTTGTATATGTTGATCAGTAATGTATTTCATTTATGTGTTTAAATTCAGTTGGTTCTTTAACAGTTCAAAAGAACTAACTTATGGTTTAACCTAGGTTACTAATGTATATAAGAATACAGATAAATTATGCTCAGAAACATGAGCTAGGGTTTATCCTATTTAACTTTTATAATGATGATTTATGTATTACTCTTTTGTTAAATTCGATTACTATCACAATATTTCTTCAGTTTGTTTAAAATAATTACTAATTCATAAACAATACGGATTATTGTTAATAATAATATTATTTGTATTAATAACAATATTGTTTGTACATACTGTATTCCTTTAAGTTTATTTTTACATAAATATATTATTAATAAAGACTGAGAATAATCTATAATAGTTGAGTTTATTTAACAAGATTATTTTGTAAACATGGTGAAAGAAATAAGAACTTTCATACCTGTCAATACTCCTTTACACATAATTTGTCTGTAAGTGTGTTAAGACAGTTCCTTATTAATAATATTTTATGCATAGGTTACTAATATTTTTTTTTAGTTATTTTAACTCAAAGAGAAAGAATACTGTAAGAGTTATTAAGTTCTTATTTATTATATCCCTTATCTTAAATTAGTTTATCTTCAGAATTTAATTAGGTTACCAATACTTAGAGTTCAGATTGTTGCAGGTAAAATAACTATTATTATTAGGAAAGGAAGTAAACTAACAGAATTATATTTACATCTTTACTTAACATAATAATAAGCATTCAACTGATATTTCTATTTCTTCTGTTTCAGTGTAGATGCATAGTTTATAGAAGAAGATACTGTGTAAAAGAATGAATTACATACTTGAATATACTGCTCTTAGTAAAATAATATGATTCTGTTATTTTTCTAATATTCTAAATACACAGTCTATTTCTAACAACGACCCTACGAAATAGATTAATATTCTTTTTGGAAAAACAACTATCTACTGAAAGATAAGATTTCAATACTCTGAAAAACATAAGTACTCTATTCATTTCATATTCCTATCATACTTCATTCATTTTAAACACACTACCTGTGCTAGAGTACGATCTGGTTTACTCTAGATGGGGAAAAACACAGGTAGGGTTATTTTTAATCAAAGAACAGATTCAGCATTTAAAACAACTAAGAGATTTCAAGCTTAATAGTTCACTACGTAACATATAAATCATTCATTATTTATTCATACATACATATAAACTTTAACATAGAAAATAAAAGATAGTAGAACTTGTTTTTAAAGCTGGATGACAATAGCGTTGGGAGGTCGTTCCTCCCTACCAACTCCTGGAGAGTGCTCAAACAACGACTTATAGGACCCTCGAGCCTGTTCTTGGTCTCCTTGGCTGGGACTAGGTGTAGTAAACAACAAAGTACTAGTCCAATGATTCAATACCAACTCTGCACACTGCAGCAAGATCTTTTAGCTAGAAAGTTGTACTAGATCACTTTCCTATAGTTTACCCCGCAAAAACCTTCCTCAAAAATTCCCTTCCCTATGAATTCCTTGAAGTGCATTCACCTGAATGATTCTTCCCCTGGAATGAGCAGCCTCAACTCTCTTCAATGAGATTTTTTATTAAGATTGCCTAGGTCTTTTTGGGTTAGTTGTCATTAATTGAGCCGCTTGCTCTGATCCCACTTTCTTGGGGAATCATGACCCCAAATGTAGGGAGGTTTCCACCTGCAACATTGGAAGTGTTTGAGGATGCTTCCACTTGTCTATTTTCTCTCCACCTAGTCTCCTCCACCAACTTGACCAGTAACACTCTTTTTAACAGCTCTCCCAAGCTGTTGCCTCCACTTTTATTTATTTAAAATTAAAACATTCAAAATTACATTCCACATCCTTGACTCTGCTGAGTCATCAGTTACAACTTTAACATAAAATTTAACATAATGTCTTGGAATAAAATCAAATAAGATAATATTATTTTGCAAAATTGGGGCATATGACAGGCACTTTGGTTGTCATTGTACAACCTGCTATTCTCCTTCTTCTTACCCAATTCCTCCATGAACCTTTGCAACCAAATCATCTCTTTACTAGCCTCTGTAGCAGCAACATACTCTACTTCTTTTGTTTGAAAGTGAAATAACCTTATGCAGTTTCAAAATCCAACTTATTGTTGTTCCACCCATAGTAAAGACATACCGTGTGGTGCTCCTCTTGCTATCTTTATAACCAACCAAATTTGCATAGATTTATCCTTATAGAACTATGAAAATATGATTCATAGCAATTTATAGGATCTAAGGGAATCCTCACAATTCAAGATGTTCATGAAATATGCAGAAAAATAGTGAAAAAACTTAAATTAACACATAAGAATAGAGCCAATAACAAAGTTTATTATCATTTTCCATCATGTAAATATGTGTGGTACATGTTTATAATACAATGGGAGAAAATAATTAGCCCTAGGAGGAAAATTGGTGGCATACATTTGGAAATCTTAGATTTGACCTCAAACCCTCCTAGGTTGACCAATAAGCTCCCAAACCACCTAAAATGGTCATGAATAGCCATGTGGACGTGGGTGAAGCATTATAGGACATAAATACGGGTAGGATAGCTATGGTGGAGTGCATGGGTGAGTGGGTGTTATTGGAGTATTCTACAACTGAAGTTATATCCTACTCTCCTATTTATATGGGGTGGGTGAATCGCAGTCAACAGAAAAAAAATTAGTTATCATAATAATCCTAATATATTAAACCTTCTTTCATGGATTTTGAGAAGGGGAGGAAGAGAGGAGAATACCTCTTGTATCCTTGAATTTTGATGGCTGTCCTTGTAGCTCCTTGAGTCTCCTTCCCACCTACAAATCTCAACACAAAATCCTTCTTACTATCCTACCAAACTATCTTTAAGAAATATATGTTATATCTAATTTTGTACCATTTCTACATCAACATCAAACTTGAAGGTAAAAAATTTAACAAGAATTGGGAATAAAAATGAATTGATTCATAATAGACGAACATGGAGAAATACTTAGAACCTTTGAAAGTGACTTCCTTCTCCTTAGCCTAAACCTACTCATCTACCATCCATGCCTTTGATGCCCAAAAAATTTGTAGTATAAAAGTGATATCTAGCTGTCAATTCCTCCAGCATGCCTTTGTTATCCAATTTGTCTTTTCTAATTCACTTCATATGCCTTCCTTATATAGGATTGGGGTTTTTGCACCCAATCACTTAACCATGAATGCAGGAGTAGGATTTTTTAATCTTTTTTATTATTTCCTTCAAAAAAACCACTTTACCTAGTTTCTTAGACATCAAAATTGATTTTCAGTATTTCCAAGACAATTAATATCCATGTTAGGCATTTTTTTCCACTATGTGAGTATTAGGAACTGGGTTTTGGCCCTTAAGTGGTCATGGACTTGGCCTCTTTAGAGACATATTGTCTTCAAACATTTATTCCTTTGTGGAAGCAGTGGTCAAATGAGAGATTGTAGCTCTGAATTGTTCCAAAAATTGGATCTTCATGTTGCGGGCAAAATAGAAATATGTTTTCAAACCAACACTCTCAAGGGTGTTAATTTTATTGCTAACAAATGCCCCTTAATGTGTGAGTTTCGAAGATATGATGAGGGCCAAAATAAATTTATAGTTATTTTATTCTAATACTCTTCATAATGTATGTCTTTAATGACGAAGGTAGGATCGTAAAGGATTAGGATCTTGAGCGTAGGAGTTGACACGAACCTGCAAGCCAAACAAGGAAATAACCTAATATACAATATATTCATGAGGTGGGTATACCCATTCTCAGTAGTAAACACACATGGCCACAAAGAATACACATTGGATACATGTCAAAACAAAATATTACAAAAATGTATACATGCACGTTGATGAATGCAAAATATCCAGGTCTTCATGGTACTTTGACATGGCAGTTTAATATTGCACAACTCAGGAAGCGCATCGATGAGTGATACAGCAGTCTTTCTCAGGGTCTTCAACAAAACAACGATAGTACAAGTTTATATCATACGAATAAATTAGTTGATGTTGATCATAATAAAACACCAACTTATTATCAGTCATTATATATATCGTTAACAGATGCAAGGAGGCCCACCGATAATTATGATGGGCTACAAGGTACTTTAGTACAAACTAATAAGTGTGAATAGATTTTCTAAAGTCAAACACTTGTAGAATCAAACAATCAGGAGTCATTGGTGTATACCCACTATCATTTGCGAGGAATCCCCAATAATGACTGTAAGATCCAAGGTACTCACTGGGGTTCTAGATGACAATTTGGATTCGATAGGAACATATCCATCATAAGGAGGGAATTAAAGAATCCCACATCGACTGGCGCGAAGATAGGATCAATAGGTTGATATAATTTGGTAGAGCTGCAAGATCCAACACTATATACTGACACAAGGAAGGCCAACATGATTGGTCAGGAATATTTGAGGAATGGATGACACTGGTTTTCCTTCCCTTAAACACATAACACAATGCATAGTGGTACTTGGAAACATAAGAATTGAGTAACCAACCATTGTGAAATTTGCCAATTCTAGAAGAAATAGCGAAAGATCCATAGATGATAGGAAGGATAACCTATCGGTGGAGATTTGTTCAAATTACTGGTACATCTTCCTAAGTCAAATGTAAATGGTGTACTTATAATTGGTGCAAGGATATGTTCCGTCTTCAAGGGTGACAAGGAATGACTACTACCATTTTCTCCATGATGAATTATGAATATATTCATTAATCTTCCTTTTTTGTGTTTTTTAATTTTTAGTGCTTTTTCATGTATTAGCTTGAAAAAAGAATAAAGAATGCTATAGTACATAAGAGGGAATGCTTGTTGCAAGGGAATGCTCCTATGTTTCAAGATCATGGGTCAAGCCAAGGAAAGGATATGTACTACAAACATGGGATGAGCTAGTTGTGCACACTATTTCATATCATACCTCCATAGGTAGGTTATTTGAAGTAGGATTATCTGTCAACGGACAATGGAATAGAACCAATTAACTGCGGTTTTTATCCAATATGGAATCATGGCCAAGTAGCACAAAGGAGCTATGGTTTTACTTCAGATTGATTCTTGTGACAAATACCAAAACCATAAAACACCATGAATCGTGGTCTTTATTTCAAATCCTAGATCAAATAGTTTGAACATGTTAAGTTCTCCAAAATCCTATAAAAGTAATCTAACCCAACCATTTAGGAAACCAATAGGCTTCAATATATGCATTTAATATCTGAAATAACAAAGATAAATATAATATTATTTTTTATCTTTCTCATTGGAATCACCTCCTTCAACGATGTATTTTAGAAGCAATGAACCAATTATTTGGGAATCTGTTGGTTGTAGGAGAGTCTTCATGATGAATCAGGAAGTTGAAACAATTCAAATGTGTTTTTAGAATTTTCCATACATAATTTTTTTTATGAAATTTTTGGATATTTTACTTTGAAGAAAAGTACAAAAAGGAGAAAGTGTTTATACTACTCTTTTTGGTGTGTGCAAAGTTACTGCAAAATGTCTTGAACTTAAACACACTTTTTGGGTTATGATATAATTAGTTTTACTTTGTACAATAGAATGTTACTTCGAGATTTACTTATGATATAAATGTTTTTCTCACTCAATGGTGCCATGCATTCAATATACATGCTTGCTTTATCAGAATGATGTATGACAAAGCTACCAATCAAGTACGTAGTTAGCTAAGGAATCATCTAGACTATTTGAACTTCTAGCAACATGGATATACTCAATGAATTCAAAATGACATTCTAGATGATGAAATTGTAGAAATTTTCTAAACATTATAAGATCACATCGAACCTGATACTGACTGTTTAACTGAGATACAACAAGTTGTAAGTCCATTTTGACAATAATTCATTGGATTCCAAGGGTGTTAGACTCGATGAGAAGCTTAATGGATGCACTATACTTTGCAACATTATTGGTCACAGGTCCAAGGAAAGAGCCTCCCGAACTAACAACTTGGTTGTTAGGTGTTACAGCTGATTTTAGCACACATGGTAGATCACACATTTATGGCCTTCCCTGTCCCTTTGAAGACTCTTTGGACCGCATAGACCATTTTTGTACCTTTGATGTTTCCAAGATCATCCCTAAAAACAAATGTTATTTTCCATATGCGACTTTCAAACCCTTTCTCATGTATACACGCGGATATAACCCTTAAACCCATGTACATTGGGATGTGTGCAAAAGGACAAATTTTTTTGGAGTTTTCCTTGATTTGGATCTGATTCACTTGTCTCATGTCCTTCCATATTCCTCGAGATTTCTCGGTTTTGACCTTCCATGTAATACCCTAGTTTTAACCCCGCTTGCATTAAAAATACATGATACACATATTGTAAATAATCTTGGTGTAGAGCTAAAGGACAAGGCGCCACCATCGATTTGGTTATGTTGTGTTTCTATTTTTGGAATGGTCACCAATGGTATATCGGGACATACGGCGTATATTTAATTGTGGCATCATGTAAACATGCATTTTAATTAAGTAACCCAATCATCTATGTTCGCGGCAACTAAATTGAGAAGGGGCATCATTCCAAAGGATAAGGAAGGGGAATGTTCAACATTGAGTCATGGGGGAAAGCCACGTGTCACCTGTTGAAATATTGTAACTTCGAAGAATATTCTATATATCTTTTTATGGTCCTCGATGGTCCTACTCGGAGAACCACTTGTATTACATTGTACCCCGATGCTCCTAATCGGAAGAACTAATAAGAGTCATGAGGTAGTCCCCTCTAATTGTAAAGGTGGGTCATTAGCATCCCAGTGTGGTTACTTGAGCCTACATGTGTAACTTGAGCCTACATGTCAAATGAGTTAACTTAAGTGAACAGATGAATGTCAATAGAGGTGTAGTGCTCTTCATTTGTGACATACACACACTCTCACTTGGGTAGCGCATTAGTGGAGAAGAGAAGTAACTGGAGAAGGAGGAGGATTAGGATTTGATCTCCTTGCTGGTTTTATCTTTTATCTTTTTGGGGCATCTATATTGAGGAAGATTTTGCTAGGTTTTTCCCTTTAGGGTTTTCCTAGGATAAATCTTTGTGTTCCTTTTTATGGTTGTTCTTGTCTATCTTTCAGTGATCCTGTTTATATGCTTTTGTCATGAAAATGAAATGAAATACTGATGTCTTAACTAAGCATATGAAAATTTAACATGGTATCAGAGCCACCCTGAAAAGAAGACATCATGCAACTACATAATCTATGGCTTCTTACGTTTTGGTTCTCTCTCCACAATTGATCAGCAAAAGAAGGCTAGGCTGACTCTCCATTGAAGGGCGCATCTTTCTGTTGAAGCAGAATTCGATTCCAAGCATTTTCAGTTTTCGGTGCGGGAAATTAGGGCTTCTTGTAGAAGAATAATTTTTGAGTGAGCCCAACATAGGATTTCTCTCCTCATTAAAATCTAAGTCTAGAGACCTGGATCGAGTTTTTTGGTTGGGTGAAAATCCGGGAAAGTCAAACCCTAGTTTGACCCCGAGCTAGAAAAACCCTAAATACTAAAACTGCTAAGTTTTTGTACATTCGCTATATCCTGATATTGGAAAATTTTTAGGAGATAAAAATTGCAGAGGCCGAAGATAAAATCCTTTTGTACATTATATCCAAAATTCATCCTTATATTCACTATATTCTGGGAGATATGATCCCTCCAAGTTAGGGTTCCAACCTCTTCCAGAATTCATCCCTAAACAGGACACCTGGGGAAAATTGCTATAGCATGGGATGCAGAGGTCCAAATATAATTCCTAAATATGTTACACAAAGTGTACGGACTTTAATTTATGTGGTCCAAATTTTATACCCAGAATATGAAACAGTGACACATGGCATGCTGTACAACTTCGCTGTTCTGAACAGTCCTGTAATAGGTCACCTTGGGAAAAGGATCATAAATCAAAATTTGTGAAACCAATTTTGATGAAACCTATGGTGTTGGATCAGGGACATACGAGGTTACCTCAGTGATAAATTTCAGACACATAGGGGCAGTAATTTCGGAGATATCATAGAAACAATGACAGGCATTTCTGCAGAAGCTGAATAGTCTGATTTCAAAGGTGAAGAATCGAGATTTCCAGAATCCAAGTACATAAGTCAACTCACCTCATTCAAGCACATCTCCTGGTAAGGTCAGTTTCTCATTCCACAAAATTTTAATTTTTTGTAATTCTCTAGCAAGATGACTTCAAGCACTAAGCTTGAAGACAAGCTAGAAGGCATAGAGAATTTTTGAGCATGGAAATACAGGATTGGTCTCATTCTCCAATAGAATGATCTTGATAAGTATGTCAAAGAAGAAGTGTCAAAGCCTGAAGAAGTTGAAGCCAAGGAGAAGCACAGAAAGGATATGATTAGGGCACAAAGAATTATTTCTTACTCCATTAAGGATCACTTGATTTCTCAAGTGTCATCCAAGAAGACTCCAAAAGAAATGTATGATGCCCTTTCCAGAATGTTTGAGGGAAGAAACATCAATAGGAAGATGAATCTAAGAGCATCAAGATGAGTCATGGAGAATCCATCCAAGACTAATTTTCATGGGTTTCCCAGATCAAAGAGCAACTAGAAGCTATTGGAGATAAGCTTGATGAAGATGAAATGGTTATGACTTCTCTCAATGGTCTCACTAGGCCATGGGAATCATTCATTCAAATGATGTGTGCCAGGAAGGAAAGCATGCAGTTTGATGTGGTATGGGAAGACTGAATTCAAGAGTATACTAGAGTGGCAAATAGAGAATCCTTACTAAAATAGGATGATCAATCCCTAGCCACTCATACTAGAAAAAGAAGAAGGAATCAACCCATCTTCAAGAAGGGAAGTCACAAAGAGCATCAACCTCCCAGAAGATTCCAAAGATCGAAAGAAAGTCTATCAAGTAAGGACTACTCTGGTTTTCAATGCTTCCACTGTGACAAGATAGGACACATTGCCAGAAACTGTCCTATAAAGAAGTAAGAATATAAGCAGAGGATCAACAACAACAAAAGATATCATGCTCATCTAGCTGAATATGAGGATGAAGAAGAAGAAGATGAAGGACCTTCAAGAAAGCAAGCAAGAGAAGAAGATGCGGAAGAATATGTACTATTTTTTGCTCTCTCTGGGTCTGTGACTCCTAGAGAATACACTTGGCTTATTGATAGTGGTGCTTCAAAGCACATGACGGGACAAAAGAAAACTTTGTCCAAACTTGAAGAAAAGAGCTCTCCTTAGAAAGTATCCCTAGGAGATGACTATCAATATCCGATCAAAGGAGTTGGTGAAGCAAGCTACAAACTTGAATCAGGTAATCCCTTAAAAATGAAAGATGTATTATATGTACCTGGTTTAAAGAAAAATTTACTTTCTATCTCAACTTTAGATAAGAAAGGATTCAGAGTTGCTTTCATAGATGGTCAAGTACTTATGTGGCCCAAAGGAAATAATATTGAATATGCAATCATCATTGGTGAAGAACAAGGGGGCTTGTATAAACTCAATGGGCACTTAGAAATAGCCTTTGTGCATGAGTCCACTGACCATAGTGAACTATGGCATAGAAGGCTTACCAACATCAAATACAAGGCTCTACCTCATGTGAACAAAGTAGTGACGGGATTACCAAACATGAAGATCAAGCATGAAGGCATTTGCAAAGGATGTGCGAAGGGAAAGAACATCAAGAATCCATTCCTGAAGAGTGAAACCAAAACAAAAGGTACATTGGAATTGATTCATTCATATGTATGTGGTCCAATGTCTTCCACATCCTTGAGTGGCTTTGAATATTATATCACATTTATTGATGATTTTTCAAGAAATACTTGGATATAATTCTTGAAGGAAAAGAGTGAAGTGTTTGAGAAATTCAAGGAGTTCAAAGCCTTGATAGAGAATCTTTCTAACAAGAAAATTAAGATTCTTCGATCAGACAATGGAGGAGAGTACACCTCAAAAGAGTTTGATGCCTTTTGCAAATATGCAGGAATAAAGAGGGAACTAACTACTCCCTAAAATCCCCAACAGAATGGGGAAGCAGAAAGAAAGAACAAAACCATCATGGAGGCAGTGAAGACAATGATGTATGACCAAGATCTTCCAATGCATCTATGGGCAGAAGTGGCAAGAACTATTGTGTATGTACAAAATAGAATATCTCACAGTGCTCTTGGGTTCAAAACTCTAGAAGAGATATTCACGAGAAAGAAGCCTAAGGTAAGTCACCTCAAGATATTTGGGTGTCTAGTATATATTCATATACCAAAAGAGAAAAGAACCAAATTAGACCTTTCTGAAAAGAAGGGGATATTTGTTGGATATTGTGAAGTATCCAAAGCATTCAGAATGTACATGCCTGGATTCCACAACATGGAAATCAGTCGAGATGTGACATTTGATGAAGAGGTAGCTTTAAAGAGATCCAGGAAGTGCCAAATTGAAGAAGTGTATGAAGAAGAGACACCACCCAGAAATAAAGAAACTACATGTCTCCTTGAAGATGAAGCTCTTGAAGAACATGACATGGCAGAACCATAAGAACCTCCTATGATGGAGATATCAAGAAAAATAAAACCTGCTTGGACAAGAGAAATTTTATGAGAGGCAGAAAGATATGGAGCTCCTGAAGGCTCTACAAGGGAAAGAAAGAAACCTAATAATTTTTCCAACTATGTAGCCTTGATGTGTGATCTGGTAGAACAAGAACCTACAAATTATGAAGAAGTGGTACAGAAGAAAGAATGGGTAGAAGCAATGACTGAAGAATACCAGTCAATAATGAAGAATGATGTATGGGATATAGTTCCCAAACCAAAAGGAAAGAGTATAGTATCCTCCAAATGGATATTCAAAATAAAGCATGCAGCTGACAGAAGTATCGAGAAGTATAAAGCAAGATTTGTGGCCAGAGGTTTCTCTCAGAAAGAGGGAATTGATTATGAAGAGAAATTTTCTCATGTAGCACGATATACTTCGATTAGAACTATCATGGCACTTGCATCCATAATGAAGTGGGACTTACACCAGATGGATGTGAAAACAACTTTTCTGAATGGTGTTATCGAAGAAGAAGTTTACATAGAACAACCTCAAGGATTTGAAGTTGAAGACAAACATACTCATGTATGCAAGTTGAAGAAGGCCTTGTATGGTCTTAAACAAGCTCCTAGAGCTTGGTATGAGAGGATAGATAGTTTCCTCTCAAGCATGGGCTTTACCCAGAGTAAATCTAATCCTAACATTTACCTCAAGGTTGTAGAAGATGAACCTATCATCCTACTAATTTATGTGGATGATTTATTCTTGACAGGAAATAAGAAATAGATTATGAAAAGCAAGAACAAACTAGCAGAAGAATTTGAGATGAAATACCTTGGGTTAATGCATTATTTCCTAGGTCTGGAAGTATGGAAAAGTTCAGAAGGAATCTTTCTCAATCAGGGAAAGTATGCAGTAGAGATATTGAAAAGATTCAACATGTTGGAATGCAAAGCCTTGTCCACACCCATGGATTCCAACCTGAATTTGTTAACTGATGACTCATTAGAGTTAGTGGATGTGACTCATTACAGACAGATCATTGGGTCATTGATGTATTTGTCAAATACCAGACTAGACATTTGTTTTGCTGTGAGCACCTTAAGTCAATATCTAGTTCAACCTAGATGGGTTCACTTGGTAGCTGAAAAACATGTGATGAGATATTTGAAAGGAACTATAGACTTTGGTCTATATTATGATAATAGCCATGAGTATAGATTGTATGGCTATACAGATGCAGATTGGGCCGGAAGTATCTTAGATAGAAAAAGCACATCAGGTGGATGTTATAGTCTGGGATCTGCTATGATCTCATGGTTTAGCAGAAAGCAATCTAGTGTTGCACTAAGCATAGCCGAAGCAGAATATATAGTATCTTGCTCTTCTAGTTGTGAAGCCATATGGATTTGGAAGCTAATGTCAGGATTATTCAACCTAGAGTTGGACACTACCATGATTCTATGTGATAACCAAAGTTGTATAAAGATGACAGAGAACCCTGTGTTTCATGACAGATCAAAGCACATAGAAATTAGATATTTCTACATTTGAGATATGATGCAGAAGGGAGCCATAAAGCTCCAGTATGTGAGCACTGATGAACAAGTTGCTGATGTGTTGAAAAAGCCTCTGTCTCGAGTGAATTTTGAACACTTTCAAGACAAGCTTGGTGTGGTTCGAAAGGATCTTCGCCAAAAGGGGGAGTAGTGATGTTGGAGTGGGATTGTATCATCCCTGGGAACTTTCCCTAAAGTAATCCAGAGACCTTTGTCTTCGAGAATGAAGAGGGATTGTATCATCCTGGGACATCTGTCCATAATAGATCCGATGACCTCGGTCCTCGAGAATGTGGTAGGATTGTATCATCCCTGGGAACTTTCCCTAAAGTGATCCAGAGACCTTAGTATTCAAGAATGAAGAGGGATTGTATCATCTTGGGACATCTGCCCATAATAGATCTAGTGACTTCGGTCCTTGAGAATGTGGTAGGATTCAATCATCCTTGGACATAGTCCTAAAGTGTTAGGGACTGATTCTCCCGCAATCAATCCGATGGCTTCGGTCCTTGAGAATGTGGTAGGATTGCATCATCCTTGGACATAGTCCTAAAGTGATAGGGACTGATTCTCCTGTAATCAATCCGGTGGCTTCGGTCCTTGATAATGTGGTAGGATTGCATCATCCTTGGACATAGTCCTAAAGTGATAGGGACTGATTCTCCTGTAATCAATCCAGTGGCTTCGGTCCTAGAGAATGTGGTAGGATTGCATCGTCCTTGGACTTAGTCCTAAAAGGGACTGATTCTCCCGTAATCAATCCGGTAACTTCGGTTGTCGAGAAGTTGGTGGGATTGTATCATCCTTGGACTTTAACTCCAAAAGTGATCCAAAGACTTTTTTGTCTTTGAGTTGTGGATTGCAGGTTGTTGCTGATGATGATGATGTCGTACTGATTGAAATATTAGAGTATGATGATGATGACATACTGATCTAAAGATCAGAGTATGATCATGACGCACTATGATTATGATGTTTCTGATCGAAAGATCAGAGTATGATGATGATGTTTCTGATCGAAAGATCAGAGTATGTTGATGATGTTTCTGATCGAAAGATCAGAGTATGATGATGATGTTTCTGATCGAAAGATCAGAGTATGTTGATGATGTTTCTGATCGAAAGATCAGAGTATGGTGATGATGCTTCTATGTTGATGATGTTTCTGATTGAAATATCAGAGTATGATGATGATGTTTCTGATTAAAAGATCAGAATGTGATGATGATTATGATCGACAGATCAGAATATGATGATGTTGCTGCTAATCGAAAAGTCAAGTGCTGAAGATGTTGTTGCTGATTGAAAGATCAAAATGCTGAAGATGTTGCTGATCAAAGACTGAAGATGTTGTTGATGATGAAGACTGAATATTGAAGATGAAGACTACATGATGTTGAAAAGCTTCCAATGATTTATAGATGTGTTACCCTGCTGATGTTGATGATGTCCCCTATCTCTACTCTTGTTGTTGTTAATGTTGCTATAGAATACCCTTCTCGTTAAGGGGGAGTGTTGAAATATTGTAACTTTGAAGAATATTCTATATATATTTTTGTGGTCCCCGATGGTCCTACTGGGAGAACCACTTGTATTACATTGTACCCCGATGCTCCTAATCGGAAGAACTAATAAGAGTCATGAGGTAGTCCCCTCTAATTGTAAAGGTGGGTCATTAGCACCCCAATGTGGTTACTTGAGCCTACATGTGTAACTTGAGCCTACATGATTTAACTCGAGCCTACATGTCAAATGAGAGTTGACTTAAGTGAATGGATGAATATAAATAGAGGTGTAGTGCTCCTCATTTGTGACACACAGACACTCTCACTTGGGTAGCGCATTAGTGGAGAAGAGAAGTAGCTGGAGAAGGAGGAGGATTAGGCTTTGATCTCCTTGCTGGTTTTATCTTTTATCTTTTTGGGGAATCTATATTGAGGCAGCTTTTGTTGGGTTTTTCCCTTTAGGGTTTTCCTAGGATAAATCTTTGTGTTCCTTTTTATGGTTGTGCTTCTCTATCTTTCAGTGATCCTGTTTATATGCTTTTGTCATGAAAATGAAATGAAATACTAATGTCTTAGCTAAGCATATGAAAATTTAACATCACCACCTCCCTTAATTATTTCCATTGTTAGTTGGGACAACAATTGGCTGGTAGGAAAACCACCACCATACCCACGCCCACTCACTCTCTCTCCACGATGCGTCTGTTGGCCTATCCACTACCTCGATCGTGGCTGTTTAGTTTCTTCACATGGACTGATTTAAAGGTTCCACATTCTGAATGTTGAGGGTTCACCTTCCCTTTTTGGCATAGATTATTGGCCTCCAGGGATGTTGGTTCTCCTCTGCCTCACGAATTCGAGGGTTGGTGGATTGTTTTCTCTCCTCTGATCACACAGAGAGGGTGTTTTTTTCCACCATTGGCAGATTTCTTAATGTTCTATTCTTCCCATCATTGAAATTGTGTCTATAATTGCATCCATAGTTCTGTGGGTTGCATTTTGTCTCTCACGCAGAGTTTGGAAGTCTGGTATTTTCCATTCCCAGTATGTGTAAGTTTTCCCAGTGACTGCAGTGAGATTTGTGTGCTATGGGATCAGGGTTGATCGTGGGTTGTCATTTGCCACAATTTGTTTGGCTGTGTGTTTTTTCCCTTTTATGGTGGTATCGATTGAAGGACTACTGTGAGTTCCTACGTTCTGGTCAACTGTATTTTCCCCATGTAAAAGCTTGAATAGCTACTTCTTTGTTTGCATGCAGTGGTCTTGTCCTCGGACTGCATTGGAGTGGTGAATGAGGGCCTAAGGTTCTTGATAAACCTGGTGGATTGAGAACCACATAGATAGAGCTACTAAGCTGGCTTTCTTCTCCACAACCCCTGAATAGCATTGGAAGGGAGATCAGGGTCTGAGGGACTACGTTGCAGAGAAAGGGCTGATTCCTTGTGTTGGGTGTGTGTGGGTGTTCTAGAAGCCATGCTGGTTCTGGTGTTGGTGTATGTAGCTCTTCAATGGTCTCACCAACTTAGCATATAGCCTTTCCCAACTCCTAAACGGCCTGATAAACCCAACTTTGTTGGCTTGGATAATCTGTTGTTCACCTGATAAACCCAATTGTGTTGGCTTGGATGAACTATGTACCCTAGTGGGTTGTTATCCTTGGCTATGCGTAAGCCTGTTAGTTCCTTATTCCTTGGGGAATCATGCTTGGCTTGGGGGTGGCAGTGTTGCTGAGAGATTAAGGAGCACACGGGCCTATGGTTGGGTGGAACGTTGCAGCGACGTAGCTGGTTGCGGAACAAGTTCTCTATAAGATAAGTAATCTTGCCTAACTTGTGTCTATAATTACATATTTACCATTGATGAATGATGATATACATGTTAAATGATGATCTATATATGCATGAATGCCGATTGATATCTTTTTCTTCTGTTGTGTATATGAATGATTATGCTTCGTAAAATGTTTTATGTTTTAAGTATCATGCTTCAACACTATATGTATGTATGTTCATGTTCATTGGGATAGATTCCTGAATTATTTGACATATAGTAGCATCCTCTTCCCTGGTCGAAGGGTTGAGGACATTATAGTGTGGTATCAGAGCTCTGGTTGCAGCGTGAGCCTGAATGGGCCATGACAGATCAGATAGCAGAGGCAGGTTGCCTTCTGCCCAGCAACAATCAGAAAATTGTGGCAGGAAAAATCAGAAAATTTTCTAAGTGCCAGAACTATCGTCCCATCAAAAGACTCAGTGACAATATATTCTTACACAGCAGGCACTTAGTGGGAAGGCCACCTGATGGATGGTAACCAAAAAAACTTTGAAAAAATTTCTAAGTCCGACCATAAGCGATCGACAAAAGATAGTTGTTCTCATCGCCAATGGTTAGACGATGAAACTACCGATGAACATCAGCAAGAATTAGTTGAATGGGTTTCCACCGTTGCAGCTGCCGTGGGGACTAAAACGTCGATGCAGTAGTGCTAGTGGTTTCGACCACCGACAGAAGAAGAAAGTTTCAAAATTTTGTTTAAGTGTTGAAATCATTGGTGGAAATTATTTTATTGAGTGCCCACCATTGCAGATGGATAGAACACTATGATTTTGACACATAGAGCCTCCGACCACCGATGGCGCAAAATTTCAAATTTTTTTTTAAGGCCCTAAATCATCGGCCATCGGAAGAAGATAGTGTTTCGTGCATCTGCTGTTGCAGAAGCCTAGAGCACTAGTATTCCGATAGGGAAAAGCTCCGACTATTGATGTCGATCAAAATCATGCTTCAGTTCATCGATCAAAAAGAATTAGCAGATTGGACCGCCGATCGAAAAAGGATTGAAGATGATGAGCCTCTGTTGCGGCTGCTGATCGAACTAAACTGCCGATGCTTTAGTCTTCCACTTGTCGATGCCGAGGTGTTAGTGGATTATGGAAGTGACAAGAAGTTACTTGATCGATGAAGGATAGGGGAGATGGAGCTTCCAAAGTTAGCGGAAGATAGAGAAAGTTTTCATCGAAAGATAACAAACGGATCAGTGGAAAATAAGCGATTGTTGAGCTGATGAAGGTTCAGAAAGGAAGAGAAAAAATTCAAAAGTTTTTCTAAGGCATGGAATCATCGGCCATCGGCGATGGTTAGTTGATCACATCATCAATGATCAGATGACATGGTCGCTAATGATCTACGACAGGTAAATTTTGTTGAACGTTCGCCGTTGCGGAGATCGAAAAGACTAAGTACATTCGAGCATCGATGCCATAGCTCCTAGGGGTTCTGATCATTGATAGAATTACGGCTGCGAAAGACTTAAGGAGATTGTTGGCCACTGTTGCAAAAATATGGGAGACTAACAAGTTATGCTATCACCGATGAAGTTTAGAACGATAGACCATTGCGGGGCCGACACGGCGGAAGGGAATAGACCAATGAATCACCGATGATGAGTTAAAAAGAATCGGAAATTTGTTGATGATCGGATCGCCGATTGGAAGCTCAGTCGCGTTCGTCGCGGAAATGGTAGGAAGATAATTTTTTGCCATTGCGGCTACTCAACAGACTATGCACCCGATGCACAGTTTATTTGCTCACCGATACAGATCGGGAGTCTAGTTGTTTTTCCTGATGAAAACACAGGAATGAAATCAACAACAAACCACCGATGCACAGTCAACTTGCTCACCGATGCAGATTGGAAGTGTATTTGTTTTGACCACTGAAAAATTGGAAAAGTAGCGGGGATGAGGTCCGATTGGGCCTAAGGAAATTTGGGTTCTTCGAAGGAAATTATCAATAATTTTTCATGCAGATTTTGACTGTCTTCCAGGAGGTTTTCAGCGGATTTCAGTAGATTATCAGCGGTCATAGGGATGGGTATGATGCTCGAGATTATTATGAGCGAGCAGAATATGCCATGGGAGAAAATGTCCGTAATGGAAATGATGACATAGATTCTAATGGAAGGAGATTCCAGGGGACACCATTCGAGGTTGAGGCCACCATGAGAAGCTTGGTTAAAGCCTAGGAAGAGCAGCATCAGTTGAATGCTGCCATATTGCAGAGTTTGATAGATTTACAGAAAAAGATAGATTTTGGATGAAGTACATGAAGGTCAGAAGGTAGTAAGAGCAGCACTAGGAGAATAAGAAGGACTTCCAGTGGATCATCTGACTCTGAAGAATCCAGTGGAGATACAAGTTCATCTTCTCATAAAAGGAAAAGGAGAAGGAACCATAGGGATCGCTCTCAAGATGAATTTAGGAAAGATAAACCTCCTACATTTGATGGTGAGATAAAGACGGGACAAGAAGCTAAAGATTGGCTTCTTGGGATAAAGAAGTACTTTCAGGTGCAGGATTATTTAGGAAACATGAAGGCCAAAGTTTCCATATTCAATCTGAATGGACAAGCATCCATTTGGTGGGAAAACTTCAAGCAAGTAAAGAAGATAAATGAAAGGAAACTGAAGTGGAAATAGTTGAAAAAGTATTTCAGGTAGAAATACCTCTCTGACAGGTATTATGATGATAAGATTAAGGAATTCCATGAGCTGATATTGGGACAGAAAACCATGGATGAATATGCAAATAAATTCTTGGAATTGTTGAGGTATGTCTGGTACATCAAAGATGAAAAAGTGAAGATCCAACAGTTTCTAAGTGGATTGCCTCAAGCCTACAAAGATAGAATTGAGTTTTATGAGCCGAGAACTCTCGAAGAAGCAATAAGAAAGGATAAATATTGCTATGAGAAAAGCAAAGGTAAACCTGATTACCATAAGGCATGGAAGGACAAGAAGACTGAAAAGTTTGACCAAAGAAAGAAAGGTTTCAAACCTTCTAGATTCAAGAATCAACAAAAGCAGCCATCCCAAGTTGCGAATAATCCAGTTGGAGTGACAGGTGGAAAGGCTAAAGAGTCACATCCGAATAAAGGTCCACTCAAATGTTGGAAATGTGAAGGACCTCACTTGCATAGATATTTTGCACTTGAGAATGAAAGTGCAAGACCAACTTATAACATTCAGGGAGCAGTGGGTCAGGTAGCCAAATTAGTCCCTAGAATTTATGCAGCATTGGAGGACCACCAAGAAGATCACTAGTCAATAGTGGTTGAAGTTGCAGGTAAGATTGTTGAACAATCTATTTTTATTTTTATTGACCTTGGTTCTACTCATAGTTACATTACTCCTAGGGTAGTGGAGATTTGTGCTTTTAAGAAGGTAAAGCATGGAAAATCTTGGTTAGTTCAGCTAGCCACTGGGACTAAGAGAAAGGTCAGTGAATTGGCCCGAGAAATGTCCATTGGTTATGAATGGATTGATCACTTATGTAGATATGAATGTTCTATAACTTGGTTCCTATTATGTTCTCATTAGAATGGATCGATTAGAAGCTCACAGAGTGAAGCTTGACCATTATAACAAGACTTTTGAATGCAGAGATGAAGAAGGAAACCCAGTAGTTGTGAAAGGTATTCTGAAGGTAATTTCAGTAAGATAGGTTTCGGCAATGTAGTTGAAGAAGTTTTGTAGGAAAGGTTGCCAGTTGTATGCAGCTCATATTCTGGAACCAACATGAGATGAAACTCCTAGGTTGGAGGACTATCAGGTGTTACAGGAATTCAAGGATGTTTTTCCTGATGAGATTCCAGGGTTTCCTCCAAAGAGGGACATTGATTTCACCATCGAACTTGTGCCAAGAGTAGCACCAGTGTCCAAGACACCCTACAGAATGAGTACATCGGAGATGCTAGAATTGAAGATGCAACTGCAGGAGTTGTTGGAAAATAAGTATATCCGACCGAGTGTGTCTCCTTGGGGAGCACCGGTTCTGTTTGTAAAGAATAAATATGGTACACTAAGGTTATGTATTGATTATAGACAGTTGAACAAGGTTACTATGAAGAATAAATATCCTTTGCCCAGGATTGATGACCTCTTTGTTCAAATGAGAGGAGCAAAGGTATTTTCCAAGATTGACTTGAGGCCTGGTTACCATCAGGTGAGAATCAAGGATGAAGACGTTCATAAGACAACCTTCAGGACAAGGTATGGACATTATGAGTTTGTAGTGGTACCATTTGGTCTCACAAATGCACCAGCTACATGTATGTGCCTTATGAACAGTGTCTTCAGTAAGTATTTGGACAAGTTTGTTCTTGTTTTCCTTGATGACATTCTTGTTTATTATAAGAATGAGGAAGAGCATGAAGAGCATTTGTGATTGACATTACAAGTGATCAGGGAACATCAACTATATGAAAAGTTGAGCAATTGTGATTTCTACAGGGATAGAATTCAGTATTTGGGTCACATTATATCAGAAGAGGGTATATCAGTAGACCCTGAAAAGATTGAAGCCATCATGAATTGGCCTACTCCAAAAAATGTGACGGATGTAAGGTATTTTATGGGACTTGCAGGATACTACAGAAGATTCATTGAAGGATTTTCCAAGGTTGCACATTCCATCACTTCTTTGCAGAAGAAGGGAACAAAGTTCAAATGGACTTCGAAGTGTGAATAAAGCTTCTAGTGGTTGAAGAATATTCTCACCAGTGCACCAGTTTTGAAAGTTGTAGATCCAGAAAAATACTTTTTGGTATGTACCAATGCATGTGGACAAGGGCTTGGAGGAGTCCTTATGCAGGATAACCACATGATATGTTATGAGTCAAGAAAGCTGAAGGAGCATGAGAAGAACTATGCCACTCATGATTTAGAGCTTGCATCCATAGTACATGATCTCAAGATTTGGAGACATTACTTGATGGGTAGAATATTTGAGCTCAGAACAGATCACTGTGGACTGAAGTATTTGTTTGATCAGCCTACTTTGAATGCTAGGAAAGCAAGATGGATGGAATTATTATGTGAGTTTGATTTCGAAATCAAGCACATAAAGGGAAAAGAGAACAAGGTAGTCGATGCACTCAGCAGGAAGGTACAAGAAATGCATGTGGCATCTCTGAGTATTTTCCAATCAGATTTGAAGCAGCAGATTGCAAATCATGTTGCCAGAGATTAATTGCATGAGTAGGTAAAAGACAAATTGCAGCAGCAAGGTCTTGAGAAGAGGTAAGAGGGATATAAATTGGAAGAAGATGGACTTTTCACTTATAAAGGTAGAATTTTGATTCCGAATGTAGCAAATTTGAGGAGAGTTGTTATGGATGAAATCCATCAAGCTCCGTATTCTGGTCACCCAGGATATCAGAAGACAATTGCTATAGCTAGAAAATAGTACTTTTGGCCAGGAATGAAAAATGACATGGATGAATACATTTCAAGGTGCATGAAATGTCAATAGGTAAAGGTTGAGCATCAACATCCAGTAGGTTTCTTGCATCCTTTTCCAGTTCTGGAATGGAAATGGGAAGTTATTTCCATGGATTTTATCACAGGATTGCCGATAACTTGGAGACAACATGATTCCATCATGGTTGTGGTAGACAAGTTGACCAAAGTAGCACATTTTATACCAGTGAATTATACGCACAAGACTGATGACATTGCAAGGATTTTCAAATTGCATGGATTGCCAAAGGAAATAATTTCTGACATAGATGTCAAGTTCACTTCCAATTTTTGGAAGGGGTTGTTTGCAAATTTGGGTACCAAGTTGAACTTCAGCACTGCATACCATCCTCAGACATATGGGCAGACAAAAAGAGTGAATTAGGTTCTTGAATATATGCTTCACATGTATGTGATGGAAAAACCAACCAAGTGGGAAGATTACTTACACTTGGTAGAGTTTGCTTACAACAATGGACAGCAGGCATCCTTGGGGATGAGTCCGTATGGAGCTTTGTATGGAATATGGTGTAGGACACTAGTGAATTAGGATAACCCAGTGAACAGAGTTGTGCTTGGACTAGAATTGCTTAAGGAAATGGAGCAAGAGGTTGTAAAGATTAGGCAGAATCTGAAAGCAGCACAGGACAGATAGAAAATCTATGCAGACAAGCATAGGTTGAACAGAGAGTTTAGTGTTGGGGACCATGTTTACCTCAGAGTAAAAGCAAGGAAAAGTTCCTTGAAGCTTGGAAGTTGTGCCAAGCTGTCACCTAGATATTGTGGGCCATTTGAAGTGCTTGAAAGAATAGGGCCTATTTGATATAGACTTGCATTGCTTTCTAGTACTAGAGCTCATAATGTTTTTCATGTTTATTTTCTTAATAAATATGTACATGATCCTAACCATGTGATAAATTGGGATGTGATTCAGGTGGAACCCGAGGGAGAGTTCCAAATTGAGCCAATGCACATCCTCGACAGGAAGGTCACAATGCTCTGGAACCGAGCCATAGGGAAGGTAAAGGTGCAATGGGAGCACTACAGACCTGAAGAGGCTACACGGGAGCTGGAGGATGCCATGCGATTGGCACATCCATTTTTGTTCAAGCCCACGAAACACTGAGGCGGTACCAGTGTAGCATTTTGTTCAAATTTTGTAAAGCACTGAGGATAGTGCTATTAAAAGGGAAGGGGAATGTGTTGGG
>LPNX010744088.1:129786-206641 GCA_001517045.1 Pseudotsuga menziesii | reverse complement strand
ACCCTCTGCGCACACAGCTGCAGAGGTCGTCCACGCACACAGCTGGGACTTGTTCCTTCCTTACAAAATCCAACCTTACTTCACCTTATCTTTCTTACATCCAAAAGCCTAACCTATCCATTTTCCATAAGCGCTTATTTATACTGCGCAGCTTACAAAAACCCTGGTCTTAAACCATGGGCACCCACAAAAACCCTAACCCAGGATTTAACCCATGGGTTTATTACAAAAAGAGAGGGTTTTGACTTACCCTGATACCCCTAAGACTATTTTGATCCAACGCTCCATTTATAAATTAACCGCGGAGTTACCCCCTATGGGGTATGCGCCCCAACAGAATGTAATACCCTGGTTTTAACCCTGCTTGCATTAAAAATACATGATACACATATTGTAAATAATCTTGGTGTGGAGCTAAAGGCCAAGGCCCCACCATCGATTTGGTTATGTTGTGTTTCTGTTTTGGGAATGGTCACCGATGGTATATCGGGACATATGGCATATATTTAATTGTGGCATCATGTAAACACGCATTTTAAATAAGTAACCCAACCAACTATGTTCGCAGCAACTAAATTAATAAGGGGCATCATTCCAAAGGATAAGGAAGGGGAATTTTGAACATTGAGTCACGGGGGAAAGCCATGTGTCACCACCACCCTTAAGTATTTCCATTGTTAGTTGGGACAACGATTGGCTGGTAGGAAAACCACCACCATGCCCATGCCCACTTACTCTCTCTCCATGATGCATCTGTTGGCCTGTCCACTACCTTGATCGTCGTTGTTCAGTTTCTTCACGCAGATTGAGTTAAAGGTTCCACATTTCGATTGTTGAGGGTTCACCTTCCATTTTCAGCACAGATTGTTGGCCTGCAGGGATGTTGGTTCTCCTATGCCTCACGAATTCAAGGGCTGGTGGATTGTTTTCTCTCCTTTGATCACATAGAGAGGGTGTCTTTTTCCACCATTGGAAGATTTCTTAATGTTCTATTCTTCCCATCAATGAAATTGTGTTTGTAATTGCATCCATAGTTCTGTGGGTTGTGTTTTGTCTCTCACACAGAGTTTGGAAGTTTGGTATTTTCCATTCCTGGTCTGTGTAAGTTTTCCCAGTGACTGCAGTGATATTTGTGTGCTATGGGCTCAGGGTTGACCATGGGATGTCATTTGCCACAATTTGTTTGGCTATGTTTTTTTTCCCTTTTGTGGTGGTATCGCTTGAAGGACTACTATGAGTTCCTACGTTCTGATCAACTGTATTTTCCCCATTCAAAAGCTTGAATAGTTGCTTGGTTGCTTGCATGCAGTGGTCTTGTTTTTGGACTGCATTGGAGTGGTGAATGAGGGCCTGAGGTCCTTAAAAAACCTGGTGGATTGAGAACCACACATACAGAGCTACTGAGCTAGATTTCTTCTCCACAACCCCTGAATAGGACTGGAAGGGAGATAAGGGTCTGAGAGACTGCATTGCAGAGAAAGGGCTGATTCTTTGTGTTGGGTGTGTGTGGGTGTTCTAAAATCCAGGCTGGTTCTGGTGTTGGTGTCTGTAGCTCTTCAATGGGCTCACCAGCCTAGCATATAGCCTTTCCTAGCTCTTGGATGGCTTGATAAACCCAACTTTGTTGGCTTGGCTAATCTATTGTTCACCTGATAAACCCAACTGTGTTGGCTTGGATGAACTGTGTACCCTAGTGGGTTGTTATCCTTGGCTACGTGTAAGCCTATTAGTTCCTTATTCCTTGGGGAATCATTCCCGGCTCAGGGGTGGCAGTGTTGTTGAGAGATTAAGGAGCATGCAGGCCTATGGTTGGGTGGAACGTTGCAGTGACGTAGTTGGTTGCGGAACAAGTTCTCTATAAGATAAGTACTCTTGCCTAACTTGTGTCTGCAATTACATATTTACCATTGATGAATGATGATATACATGTTAAATGCTGATCTATGTATGCATGAATGCCGATTGATATGTTTTGCTTCCGTTGTGTATGTGAATGATTATGCTTCGTAAAATGTTTTATGTTTTAAGTATCATGATTCAGCACTATATGTATGTATGTTCATGTTCATGGGGCTAGATGCCCAGATGATTTGACATATAGTAGCGTCCTCTTCCCCAGTCAGAGGGTTGGGGACGTTACTTTCCATTACCTCATTGAAGCACTATATAAGGAACCCTTTGGATACATTAAAGGGGGAGGAATTAAAGAGCAAGAAAACTATAGTCCATTGTTTCCGTAGCTTGCTTATACTTGAGTCTGTATCCCTTTGTCCCTTGGATCACTTGGTGTTCTTCCCAAGCTTGCCTTTGCTTGTGAGCTTGCGATCAAGAGATGGAGGACTGAGGTGGTGGAGGCCCAGGTGGAGGACTCAGTTTTTCTAGTTCGCAGATGTGTCAACAGAGGTTCTCATTCATGTAATCTCTAATTTATATTAATAGAAATATCTTTTCCTATGCAATGATGTGCATTTAAATGAATATTGAATCCATGGATGCTTTTAATTGCTTATACACCATTGTATAGCATGCTTGTCTTGTTCTTTGATTGTTGAGAGAGCAAATTGTTAACACAAGAGGAATTGGAAAAGCTCAACGGGGATCTACATCAACCATCTGGAATAAGGTATGTTTCGAGATCCTTTAGTGTTAGATGTTTTATTTCTCTTGCATATTGGGAAGGGATTGATTTTTGTAGTTACTCTATTTGTTGTGGTACACCCCAAGCCATATGAAGTTTTCTCCGTAATAGAATTGGAGACCATTGACATTTTTTACCCACTTTCTATAGTTTTGACCATTTTGGACAATTTTGAACTAATTTGATGATGTAGGAGTCTGTTTTGAGCGCAGTTTGACTGTGGTTTTGACTTGTTCGTGCCTATTTTAGGTATTATGTCTAAACTAGCATGTAGGTTAGGTTTCACATCTGTTTTCACTTTGCATAAACTTATGACCATTTCATTATAACCTTAGGTATGAACCCATTCTATCTTGTCACGGAACCTTCTTGTTGCTTTAGAAGTGACATGATGTGAATGGTAGAGCTTGACCATACATGGGTACTCTATTTATCTCCTGTTTTTCATTTGGTGGGGCCATGCTGAGATTTTTCCTTTAGGGTGTGGGAGTCCTCTATATAGTATCACCATGACTTTGTGCAAGAGATTCATACTCCTCTTCATCCTTTTGCTAGCCTTTTCCCCAGGACTCCCTTATGTCAAGTTGTAATTGCATTATCATGAGTTTTGCTTGTATTATTGAGCCTTATGCTAGCTTTCCTGACTTTGATTACCAACCATATAGCATGAGCTTGTATCATGTCTAGCCAAGCATAGCCATTTTATATATCTTTTGCAGCTTGATTCCCCATTTTTACCGGGAGGGGGATTTCCCCCGAGTGTTGTTATCCTACACATGTTTACTTGCATTGAGCATAGGTATGTTCCACTGCTTGGAACTAGTTTGTTTTCCCCTTGACACTCATCTCCTCCTAGATTTGTAACTATAAATAACTTTTATTCTTTTTCAATCTTTTTAAAATATTTGAAAAAGTCCAAAAAAATTAAAAAAAACAAAAAGCCAGACAGGAAAATATGTTATCTTTGCCAGCAGTCGAGTCATGTCACCTTCAAACAGAGCACAGTATATCACATCCATTGGTTGGGTTAATAGTTTGACTTTAGGAGCTGTACTCGTTTCTCTGAGTTTATCTCCACCGACTGGTTAAGCTTCCAGTCCCTATGGAGCCTCTATTAATGCCTCCTGTGTCACATTGATATCCCAGTTTTGTATATTGAGTCTATGCTGCCTACATTTAGTCACCATTCACCTTTATGCTCTTGTTTGAAGGAATTTTAATCCCGAGTCGGCCATTCCTCAGGTTTCTTGACTTTGCATGTCAGCCATTCTCGGTACTAGTACTGGTTCGAGCACATTATGATCGGGTCCTTCCACATTATATAGCTTTTTTGAGTACCTCGTGTTGGATGATGGGGGATGCCTTAAGTCCCTCCTTCTAGTGGATTTCATCCCATCAACTTCAGATCATTTATTCTGGGATAGGAGTTTAGAGTCATTTGATTGCCTTGAGACTTACAGTCATCAGTGGTAGGTTCTATCGCCATCGACAGTTTTGGGAATACATCAATGTCCCCTAATTGATGGATTCTTTCAAATGTTCAAACTCAACACATTTATAGTAGGACATGTACTTGTAGTAGATTGTGTATAAGACTTTCCAAATTAGTGGCATTTCATATATGCTACCTCCTTGATCATGTTAGTGTTCATGAGATTTCAGCTCTCATGACTTGATTCTAGTGTATGTCAGATATCTTCATCTTTCATGGAGATCATGATCCTTTGTATATCTTCATCATGGAGATTCTGATCTATATATATTATACGTGGCAATGACCACACATGTCATATTTTGTATCATGCCTATTGATGGCCATTGTACTCTTATGTATCTGGGACTACTGTATGTACTTGCAGTCATATGCAGATATATTTGTACTATATTGTTGGATGGCTAGTTATTCCACCTAGTTCTTCATCACTCCACTTATGGGATGGACTTATAATGTATTTCGGCCATTGTATCACCCCTCTAACCTCACACATTAGGGGGCATCTATTATAGCTGATTTTACCACACATGGTAGATCACACATTTATGTCCTTCCCTATCCCTCTGCAGACTCTTTGGATCACATGTACCATTTTTGTACCTTTGATGTTTCCAAGATCATCCCTAAAAACACCTGTTATTTTCCATACGCGACTTTTAAACCCTTTCTCGCGTATACGCGCAGATATAACCCTTAAACCCGTGTACATCGGTATGTGTGCAAAAGGACAAATATTTTTGGAGTTTTCCTTGATTTGGATCTGAGTCACTTGTCTCCTGGCCTTCCACATGCCTCGAGATCACTTGAATTTGACCTTCCATTACCCCATTGAAGCATTATATAAGGGACCCTTTGGATACATTGAAGGGGAAGGAATTGAAGAGCAAGAAAACTATAGTCCATTGTTGTTGTAGCTTGCTTATACTTGATTCTGCATCCCTTTGTACTTTGGATCACTTGGTGTTCTTCCCAAGCTTGCCTTTGCTTGTGAGCTTGCTATTGAGAGATGGAGGATTGAGGTGGTGGAGGCCCAGGTGGAGGACTCAGTTTCTCTGGTTTGCAGACATGCCGACAGAGGTTGTCATTCATGTAATCTCTGATTTATATTAATAGAAATATCTTTTCTTATCCAATGATGTGCATTGAAATTAATATTGAATCCATGGATGCTTTTAATTACTTATACATTATTGATTATATATGCTAGAGTAAGTCTAATGCCATTATATAGCATGCTTTCCTTGTTTGTTGACTGTTGAGAGAGCAAATTGTTAACACAAGCGGGATTGGGAAAGCTCAACGGGGATCTACATCAACCATCCAGAATAAGGTATGTTTTGAGATCCTTTAGTGTTAGATTTTTTATTTCTCTTGCATATTGGGAAGGGATTGATTTCTGCAGTTACTCTGTCTATTGTGGTACACCCCAAGCCATAGGAAGTTGTCTCTGTAACATTAGGTGTGAATATTACCCATGTGGTGGAAGCAATGTTTTGAGAGCCACAGTTAGCGCCATCTACATATCCCAAATAAGTGAAAGTTTCCAATGATATATGGCAAGTATAAATACCAAGAAAGATAACTGTGTACATGAAATAACTATTGTATATTTTTTTTCATAAAATACAACATAACTCAACAAAATTTTGTGAGGCCTCAGTTCCTATGCAAAGTATTTCTTCAGATAGATACCATTTATGATCTCCAACAAGGGTTCCCCATCAGAATTGACTAACTCATATAAACCTCTTTTTAACACTATTTTGACAACAAGTGGGCCAAACCATTTAGGTTCAAGTTTCCATTTTCCTATTTTATCATTGTCTTGGTCATAAACCAAAACTAAATCGGCTTCTGAAAAGACTCGAGGACAGGACACTTTTTCATATTGGTATTTGAATCTTTTCTTGTGTGATTCTACATTTAATGAGGCCTCTCTTCTAGTTTCATCCATAGAATGAAGATGGAGGAGTATTTATTCTTATGTAGACATGTTATGTAAGAGTTTGATATCTAGTTTTAATGATCGGATCTCACATTCAATTGAACACACAACTTCTTCTCTATAAACCAAATGGAAAGGAGTGAAATGAATCACACTTTTAGATGAGGTACGATAATCCCAGAGAGTAGAGAAAAACATCATATTCCAATTAGTTTTGTTCTTATTAATTGTTCGCTGCAACATAGTATTCAAAACCTTGTTGATGGATTCTACTTGACCGTTTCATTGGGAGTAATATGGTGAGGAAATATCATGTCGTAATCCTAATTTGGTCATAAGTTCATCCATGAAATAATTCCTAAAATGGATACCATTTTCCATGATGATCTCTTTGGGTACACCAAACCTAGTTATCGCATGATTGAATAAGAACTATGCTGTAGTTTTTGTCGAATGTAGGAATTTCCTCATCCCACTTTGTAAATTAGTCCACTGCTACTATGATGTAGTGGTGTCCATTAGATAAAGGTGGGTTTATTGTCATGAAATCAATGGCCCATTTTGAAAATGGACCCACGGTTACTGCATGGTGTAATGAAGCGAGATGTGCGTGCATTTTTCTTGTATAGATATGGCAAGGATGACAATTTTTAATGGAATTAATGATATCCTTAAACATTGTGGGAAAAGTACCCTACACGTAATATTTTATAGGTAATTTCCCACCCATAAAGATGACCACCACATGCTCGTTCATGGCAATCATTGAATACTTGCTCAACTTCTTCATGAACTAAACAACAAATCATAATTAAGTATATTCCTCTATGGTATAAAGTATCCCCAATAATGAGGTATCTTTGTGCTTGGTATTGGAAACGATGTTGTTCAATGCTAGAAAATTGAGCATTAATCCTTTGGGTTTGGAGATATATAACCAATGTTCCATACCGTGGATCAGTATTGGAAATGAGAAATAAATGTTCATCTACCCAAGAATCTTGTTCTATTGTTTCCTCTTTATTGTCAGGTAACTCAGACATTAGTTCTGCAAATGTTAAAGACTTCATGGATTTAGCGTTTATGAATTCAAGATCAAATTATTGTAAAATTACTATCCATTTTGAATACTTTCCCCTAATGATTCAATGGGACACGATTTGTCTCATGGGGTTCATTTCAGCCACTATAGTCATTTTTCTTAGAAGTATATAATGTCTAAGTCTTTGGACAACATGAACTACTACCAGGGCTAGCTTCTCCACTAAGATAATATATGACATGTTCTCAAGATGAATCATCCTCTTGGACCAAAACCATCCCTAAAGTGGATTCAATTTCTTCCAAATATAACAAAAAATACCTGGTATAGTCTGGGGGACTAAGCACCAGGGTTGACACGAGGGCTTGTTTCACTGCATCAAAATAGCATTGAGCTTGTTCATCCCATATGAATGATGCATATTAATTTAAGAGATGCATGAAACCTTTGTAAATTTCAACATAATTTGCAATGAATCTTCTTAAGAATGTTTCTTTTCCTTGTAGGCTTTGAAGCCATTTCATTGTTTTTGGGGAGGGAAGCTATAATATTTTCTCAACCTTAAGGGGATATACCCATATCCCATCCTTGAATACAATGAAACCAAGTAATCTCCCAGAATCCATGCAAAATATGCATTTATGTGAATTCAATCTAATGTTATACTGACGACATCAAAGGAAAAAAACACGTAAATGTGTACAATGTTCAACTCTTCTCCTATATTTGGTTGTCAAGTCATCAAGATAAACCTCGATGATTTTCTTAATATCATGAAAAGCATACGACATGGATCTTTGAAAAATATCCCTAGAATTTTTAAGGCCAAAAGGAATTTTCTGATACGCAAAAGAGCCCCATGGGAAAATGAAAGTTTTTATATGTTGGTATTCTTTCTTAATCTAAATTTGGTTGTAACCAGAGAATCCTTCCATAAATGAAAATATTTCATTACTGACACACTCGTCTATAATCTGATCAATGAAGGGTGTGGGATAATTATCTTTGGGATAAGCCAAATTTAAATCCCTAAATTTAGTATATACTTGGATTGTCCCTTGTTTTTTATTGAATGGAACAGGATTGGATACCCATTTAGTCAAAGGTACAGGGTAAATGAATCTAGCTTTCAACAACGTTGGCACTTCTGGCTTGATCGAAGAGAATTTATTATTATTTACTGGACGTAATTTTTGATGTACAAGTTTGACATTTGGATAGGTTTTTATATCATGTTCGACAATGCTAGGATCTATTCCCAACATTTCTTCACATGACCACATGAAAGCATCATGAAAATCTTTGAATATAGAAGTATATTGTGTGATTTCGTTCGAAGAGAAATTGGAACCTAGATAGGAATGGTTTTTGAAATGTTTGTCAAATTCCCTTCCAAAATCATGTTGTGTGTTTGGACAGAGAATTGGTACCTTTCCATATCATCACCAAGGTAATTTTTTTTAGGTTTAACCTATAATGAATTCGCTTTAGAAAGAAATGATGATCGATGATGCATGTCCTCCCAGGGTCGTTCTGAGATACTCATGAATTCCATGATAGATTCTTCAGAGGAAAAGTTTTGATCCTAGATGTCATGAATGTTGGGAGTGTCAATATCCCATATGGGTTATGTGTATGAATCATATTCCTCCAATGGACAAATATTTTGATCCAAGTCTGATGAAACATTTTGAATTACTTGATATGACATTTCTATAGTAGACAAAGATGTACTACTCCTAGTTTCATCGAGTTTTTCTGAATGTATTTCATTTCCTTCACTAGTTTGAACTTGGATGTTGTTGAAAGCTAGGCTTTTGCATCACATTCAAGCATACATTAACGCTATACACAACAATCAAACACGGATATTTGGGAAGGGACCTCAAATCCAACTTTGTATTAATCTTTGATAACTATTTATACATTCTGAGAGAGGTTGGAGCGGTTGTACCTGCTCCAACTACTCATTTGTTAAGTTACTTGTATCCTTTAAAATATATACTTATATAAATATTATGACATTTACGAGGGAAAGTGGCCCCCTCTACATCTCCCCCAGAAACAAAACATTTCTTCATCCCGAAGAGAACAAAGAAATATGCATCAACATCTTGGGTCTCTGCTACTGCTGAAGTAGTCCTCATTGTGCATCAACCATGCATATCGGTTTGCATAGGTAACTTAGTCACAACAACTGCCAGCTTTATAGGAAAACACACGTGTAGAAGGCTCTACTGTGACTGGTAAGTAGTCCATCGAAGTCTCATCCTCTCACAACGATGGTCAACCATCCTTTTCTGCAACGAGGTCTTTTGGTTTAAAGCCTCAGCCTGGCTCATCTAACTGGAATCTCCATTGGTTCAGGCATGCAGGGCCTTTTGTCCCTTTGAATTTCTATGCCATTTATTTGTCTTTTGGCTTTTCAAGGTCACAACCTAGGAATAGTCTCAACATTTTGATAATGAGGGGTACATTTTCATCATGTCTCATTGGAGTGATTTTCTTTGTAGGTGTATGGTATCTGCTTGAATGTAATTGTCATATTTTGAAATTCCTGCAATATTGTGTGATTCCTGCTCAGGTACATAAATTACTACTTATAGTTCGACTGAATTAACATGACTCGACTTACGAAGGTTGGAAAGAGACCAACTTGATTTACATAAAATGGAGGGGATCGCCTGCCTCACAAGAGACTCATGTTTAACCCCCTCTTGACTTCAAAATATTTAAAGAAGAATCACTTTTTGATTTGGTGACACAATCAATCTTAGGAATTCACTTAATTACATAATGCTAAAAGGACGTGACTATTATATTTTTATCCAACTTTAACTCGTATAAGAAATTCAAATTAAAATAAGGCAAATCACAATTACATATAATTATTAGAATAAAATACTTGTCTAGATTTCAAGGTCGATGACCTTACTTTGATGACTGACCATTTTAATTTGACCAAGAAGACTCAACCATGGTTAGAATTCACCATACTTTTTCACTAACATAGGTTCGACCAAACCGACCATAATGGTTCAACACATTAACACATAAACCAAATTGGAATCAACTGCATTTAAAGACTCAATCATGTATTAAAAATGATTCCTGTGTACCCTGAATGAATGGAATAATATGAATCCATCAACCAAAATTTAGTATGACCCTATCCTTCAAAAGTGAGTCGGTTCTTTCAACTAAAGAATGTTACTTTTTAGCTTGAATTATAAGTAGAAGAAGTCGAAAGATACTCACATCAACCAACTGGTCGATGGATTATGCTAACCGACTGTAATGAATGGGGAATACTTCAATCGATGAGCCACTTTAGTTGGAAAGAAGGTACTCTAAAATTCTTTCATTAATTGCAGTCGACAAACTCAAACCGAGAAGAGTCAAATGCTAGTGTCCAACATCCAGAATATATTCTTTTATCAAAATAATTATATCAATCAGTCGATAAGTTGTTGGATACAAATTTTAGATATAATATAGAAATATTCCATTTCATGATTAGATTCTTCACCAATCCATCACTTCAAGGTAGAGTAGCAACTTTATCTTCCAAGCAAATTGTTGACTATCACAATCAGGATCTAGACGATAGTTGCATGGATGGCAAATTACTGAGGTCTAGCAGCATTCCTTCTCAACAAAAGTATACAGAAGATGGTCAAACATTTTTCATTTATAAGAAATGCATGAGAATTAGTTAATGTTTATTTTCATCATGCTTTATTTTAGGTTCGATCTCCTCGATATTAGAAACTCCCAATTTCCTCAATCTTTCACGCGATAGAGCATACTCTTTCATCTCTAAACATTGCTTTCTCCTTGCAGGTTTTCTTCACATCCTCACGATCTCATTTAGGTTTGAGCCACTCCTCTTTTGCTGCTATTGTCACCCAGCCAAAAGAAGATGACAACGACGCCAAGTGTTGAAAACTAGGCTTTCGCATCACATTCAAGCATACATTAACGCTCCTACACAACCATCAAATGCAAATATTTGGGAACGGATGTCCAATCCAACTTTTTATTCATCGTTGATAACTATTTATACATTATGAGAGAGGTTGGAGTGGTTGTACCTGCTCCAACTACTCATTTGTTAAGTTACATTTATCCTTTAAAATATATACTTATATAAATATGATGACATTTAGGAGGGAAAGTGGCCCCCTCTACATATGTCCTCTATTTTAGTTCCATCTGATGAAGTGGAACCCATCGTTGTAGTGTATTTGGTCAAAACGATTAATGGAAAGTTAAATTCTAATGTCATGGTGAAAATTGGAGCAGTTTGAGTGGTAGATGTTGGTGGTGGTATTGTAAAGGTTCCCATGAGGGAAGAGTCTTTGAACATCCCAATTCCCACATATTGAATCAATACTTTTTAATTCTTGACAAAAGGTACATTTGAGTGGATATTGGGTTTAGGTGTGCAGTAATCTAACTAATTGATTGTAACAATATTTTCTTGGTGGGGGAACCGAATTACTCGAAATACTGAAGATGCTATTGTCATCATTGCATGTATCCAACTATGTCTCAATATCATAATGTAATCTATGGGTGCATCCACTACCTCAACATCAACTTGAACTATTTTACCTCCCAATTCAATTGAGCAAGTCGTAATGAGTCCATGAGGTGGGAACACGTGTCCATCAAATTATTTAAGTTTTTTGTGGGATGGTTTCAAAGTGGGCGATCCTAAATCACTCCAAAATCTTAATAACATGACACAAGTATAGGCTCCTTCGTCTATAACATTTTGAAAAATATTCATCCCATGTGATAACACTTTAATATGAAAGGAAAAATGTGATGGAAGCCTACTTGTTGACTGTTCTAAGTCAAAGGTGATCAAACTAGTATCATTCAGATCAACTACACCAATACAATACAATAGTGGTTTTGTTTGAGTGGGACAACTTTGTAGAACCCCCAAGGTAGACATGGAACAAGGTGCTTGAGCTAAGTCCTCCACTATACTATAGTGTTGAGTTGCTCTTGGATTAGGATTATGAATTTTTTTTGTAGAACCCCTTTTAGAGGTCGAGGCACTATGTCAATAGTTGGTTTCTCAATGGTGGGATAACTAGTTGGTTGTGATCCTGATGGGTTCGAAATACTAGGTGATCCAAAGCTGTTGGCAATGGGTGGATTGCCCCCTTGCAGAGGGTTTTATTGGTTTCCCCCTTGTAAGGGTACCAGATTTGCACCAACCATATGTTGTTGTTGTGGAAAATGTTGAGTCGGCATAGAAATTTATTGCAGAACAGTACATTAAGATAACATTTGATGAATGTCATCCATATGAGGTCATAAGCGATTAGGATGATCTCCGTAGGAAATTTTGTAAGGATATTTGTTTTTTGTTTCTCTTGATTTCCTTATGGTTGATTATTCATTTTAGTTGCATCTCCTGTCCCAGAATTACCATGTGGCATTTTCTTTTGTTTCTTATTTTTTCCTTTTTGGTTTGTGGATTGAACCATGAGGATTTCTGAAGTTTGGGTAGGATTTACAGGTTGTTGGTTTTCTTGGCCAGCCGTGGGTTGAGAATTTTGAACTGACACTTGTCCCATTTTGTGGGTAAGTTGATCAATTTGGCTAATAGAACCAATCACACAATCAACATGAGTTCCTTTCAATGGAATTGCTAGATTATGCGCAGGTCTCCCAGCAATAGGTATTAAATCATAAAGTTTTCCCAATTGTGAATATATCAAATCCAATTGCTGGGAACTCTAAATGAGTTTCTCTTTGGTCATTTCTCTTGATAGAGTTACATATTTGGAAATAGTGATTTCACAAACCAATTTGTTAGGAATTGGTCTGGGGTTTATGCTTTAATAATCCTTCGGAGTCTCCTCCACTCATCTATATGATCAGATATGTGAGTAGAAGTGTATTTCCTAAGAGAATTCAAAAGTGCAGTACCCATCTCATAGTGGATAGGTAATTGAAAGTGTGTCAAAAATACATGGATAAAGATGAAAAATTAGTGAATGTATTGCACGGCAATTCAATGTACCATTTCGTAGTGGTTCCCATGAGGTTCTTGTGAAACAACCTCAACCTAGTACTATCATAAACTAGGGAATTGGATGAACAACATAAATGAAATGTCATCACATGATTTGATGGATCGTCTCGTGGTCCTGCATTGAACTTGGGTATGTCTAAAGGAAGTTTGGTTGGTATGGTTGGGCGTCCATTCATATGTAGAACATGATCATTGTTCATCTAGGATAAATCTCATAGATTCAATGTGGCTAGAAATGGTGGTCTGATAGGTGTCGTCATTGATGTTTGATATGTGGGTGGGACTTGATAGTTCCATATACCTATGGTTTTATTTATATTCCAATGTGGATTTCCTCCTTGAAAAGGAGGACCCCAAAAATATTGGTTATTCCCAAGAGTTTGTCCATTCCATTGTGGGATAGCATTGAAAGGTGAATTATGTCCTTGTGGATGTGGAAGCCAAGAAGGTTGATAGTTTCCTAGGATTTGACCATTCAAGGATATTGTCCTTGTACTTGAGAAGTATTCCAATGTGGATTTCCCCCTTGTGGGGGTAGGTTCCTGAAATATTAGTTACTTCCAAGACCCATACCACTCATGTTTGAGACAAGATTGATAGGTGGAATGCCCCCTGGAATAGTGGTTGTTGGGGATGTAGGGTTACCCCTAGATATTGTGCTAGGAATAGTAGGAGGATAACCCCTTGGGACATTTCCACTCATTTGCGGATGATTTCTCCAATTGGTATTCATGTTCCAAGGTCCATTTCCTCCACTAGGAATATTACCATTCCAAGGTGTAGATTTTCATCTAGATGTGGAACCTAGACAAGTATTAGGTTGACCAAAAGGATTCACATTAACTCCTTGTAAATTTTGACCTTGATAATCCCCACCATATGGGAAACCCATATTTGGTAAGGTACACCCTCCAGTAGGGATACACATATATGAAGTGGATGTATTTCCAAGATTGGAACCTGAAACTGTACCAACTAGCACTAAAGTGTTGGTTGAACTTATGTTATTAATAGGCACGTTAACTGTTGGGATTTTCATTGGGGTCGAGTTGGAGGTATTACCTCCTCGATACACCATTTGGCGATGTACTAGTGTGGTTACTAGAGATTCTGAAGAAGGAAAAGGGTTAAGTGTAGGATTTTGTATGTTATTTGAATATGTGAAAAGAGGGTTGAGATTATCCAATTATTTGTTTATTGCAAGTATTACTGGGTCTGAAATATTCAAAGGTGGATTAAAAGGATCACTCGTATGGTTTTCTATTGTTTAAATTTCAAATGGAGAAATATTATCAACTGTTTCTATAGATGGTTCAAAATTAGGTTGATTTTTATCTTCTCTATTATTGTTAATTGAATTTAAAAATGGTTCAGTTTCAAAACCTCTTGACTTTTTCTTGTATTCATCTTCGTGTTTTAGCATGGATTTTAAGTTTTGGTGACTCACCTCGCTACCACTGTGATTGGAAGGTCATGAGAGAAGCCACTTTGACATTTGAATTTTTAGAATTGAAAAATATGCGAAAACGTAATCAAACAATTCTAAAGGAAATCTAGACTCTAACAAAAATAAAAGTGTCCACACCACTAAAAATGTCCCTAAGGAAGCAACAAGCAAACTTCTTTCCAAAAAACAGAAGTTTAGTGAAAAGTTGGATTTTTATAGGGCATTACAAAACTTAGTAGTTATTGAGGGACATCACACCTCAAAAATTACTAAATAGTGAAGGTATGAGAAACATTTACACTGGTCTTCAATCACCAGGGGTGCAAGTGTTAGCTCTTGGCTACTCACCCTCCCAAGGAGTTGAAATAATCTTGTGTTTGTCTCAGGTATTGCAAGTGTTACCCACTCACAACAGACTATGTGATTCCCTAGGAAGATAAACTATGGTTACCACTTCACAATTAGTGGCTAGGTAGGACAGTCGTTAGTTTAGGATAACTCACATAGACTAGATATCTCAAGAAAATGATGTCACCCCGAGGACTTGTCACTTAACTAAAATACTGTAATGTGCTCATATCCCACCAAATAAGAAAGAGGGGGGTACCACGCTTACTAATTTGGATTGAAATCATGCTTAATGCATGTGTTAGAAGCACTTTCTAGGCATGCACTCTTTTCTACTAATGGATTTGATTCTCTTTAATCAATACTAGTTTCAAAGTTTTGTGGATTTTGAGTGTTAACTCACCATCTTAACCCAAATCCCTCTCCTAATTGTTGGTGATATAAAAACTAGAATCTTGGTTGATTTTAGATTAAGCATTTATTTTGTAGGAAATTTGATTAGTTTCAAGGAGTGGTGGTGAAACTGACAGTGTTGTGACTCATAATAGTGAACTGATCCAATGCACACATGCTTTTAAATCTATCTTTTCATTCAATGAACTCTTTATACTAAAAGCATGGTAAGAGTTTTCTTTGATAATATTTTAAATATGCATGCATTTCCCACTTTCCAAAATGTTTAAAAAAAATAAATATCCCTAAATCAAGTAAAATATTCAATGGCTTGAAAAAGGTGATGAAAAACTTTAATGATTCTTTGAGGTTTATGAAGCAACTTGTTTTTGTCTTTGAAATAATTTTTTTGGGTATGACCAACTATTACACTTTAGATCTATGTTTATCATTCACAAGACCACCCAAAATTTCAAGTGAAGAGGATGTGCAGATCTAAAAAAACATATGCTTCAACAACAAAGTCTACACTATTACACTTGAGATCCCTATTTCTCGTTCACATGACCACCCGAAGGCGCAAGTGAAGAGGATACACAGGGCTCATAATTTTGCTCAAAAATGATCCTAGACTATTACAATTGATATCCCTATTTCTGTTTCACAAGATCACCCAAAGGTGCGAGTGAAGAGGATACGTAGGGCTCGAACACAACTTATATAAAAAATGTTGAAAATAATGAACACGGTTACTCTCATTGTTTTTGAACTAATCTCAAGTGTTAGGTCCACAATTTTTAGAATTTACATCAATTTGATTTGATTTATGGTCTTAAATATATCTTATTTTTGATTTCAAGTTGTGTGGAAGGCCAGCAAGTTCATGTGACTTCAAAATTCATGGCCTAAAGGTTCATAAATTGAAACAATGTGTTATGTTGTTCAATTTTTCAACAATTTCCTTTTGCAAACATGTGATTAAAAGCACCAAATTAGACAAAATTTCAGACGTTCAAGAATTAAATAAAGGACCTAATTGGTAAATATGTCTTAAAATTTCATATCTAAGCATTCTTTTTTAAGATAAACTTGGACAACACTAAAAAAACTAGTAATTAAAGTGACTTTCCTAGCTTTTTAAAGAGGTTTCCAAGATTCCCAAATTCAAGGGAAAATGACAATAAATACTTCAAAAGTGATCCTATAAGGTATATTCCATCATATACAATTTTTCAAAGTTAAAAATCATCCCTAAATATAGGCCTAAAGCAATGAGTTGCGATTCTTAGTTTTTGACAAATTTTTGACAATTTTTAAGCTAGTAAGCACACAAATATTTACAATATTAACACATCCTCAAATATTGACCAAAATAGATGAAATTAGATTGTAAAATAAATTAGATGGCTTCCTAATATTTCCATATCAAAACCGATCACTCAAAACATATAAGAAATGAGGATTTTATGCCCAAAATACTACACTTTGTGCCACAGGCAATTGTGTATGACCTGAACCCACGTGTTTCCATAGAAAACGTGACTTTACTAGCATGAAACCATGTGTTTTTGAGGTAACACGTGACTATACATATCCTCTACCCATTTGTTTCTACTAAATCCAATATCCCGTCCAAATATTTCAAAATTTGGATGTGTTAAGGCCGATCTAGGCCGATTTTAGACTCTAGAGTTGAACTAAAGCCTCTAAAGACAAAGATAAAGAATGAATTAAGAGATTTTAAAATGTAAGAAACACCCAAAAAGGGGAAAAAATCAATAAAACTTGTTTAAAGAGAAAAAACCCAATCTCCCTAGTGGAGTTGCCATTATGTTAGTGGAGTGTTCTACAACTGAAGCTATATACTACTGTTATATTTATATGGGGTGGGTGAATCCCAATTGTCAGAAAACAAATCAATTATCACAATAATCCTAAGATATTAAACCTTCTTTCATGGAGTTTGAGAAGGGGAGGAAGAGAGGAGAATACCTCTTGTATCCTTGAAGTTTGATGGAGTTCCTTGATGGGTTATCCTTGCAGCTCCTTGAATCTCCTTCACACCTGCAAATCTCACCACAAAATCCTTCCTACTATCCTACCAAACTATCTTTAAGAAATATATATTACATCTAATTTTCTACCAATTCTACATCAACATGAAACTTGAGGGGAAAACATTGAATAGGAATTGGGAAGAAAATTGAATTGACTAATAATATATGAACATGGAGAAATACTTACAACCATGGAAAGTGTCTTCCTTCTCCATACTCTAGAACTACTCATCTACCATCCATTCCTTTGATTCCCAAAAAAACTATAGTAGAAAAGTGATTACTATCCCTCAATTCCTCCAGCATGGATTTGCTCTCCAATTTGTCTCCTCTAATTCACCTCATATGCCTTCCTTATATAGGATTGGGGTTTGTGCACCCAATCACTTAACCATGAATGTGGGATTAGGATTTGTGAATAATTTTTATTATTTCCTTAAAAAAACCCACTTTACCTAGTTTTTTAGGTATCAAACTTGATTTATAGTATTTCCACGACAATTAATACCCATGTTAGGCATTTTTTTTCACTGTATGAGTTATAGGATTTGGGTTTTGGCCCTTAAGTGGTCATGGACTTGGCCTCTTTAGAGCCACATTGTCTTCAAATATCTATTCCTTTGTGGAAGCAGTGGCCAAATGAGATATTGAAGCTCTCAATTGTTCCAAAACTCTGATATTTATGTTACAAGCGAGATAGAAATACATTTTCAGACCAACACTCTCAAGGGTGTTAATTTTATTGTTGACAAGCCTGAAATGAGAGAATAATTTGAGACATAAACTAGATAAACCTCTCTAGAGTATATTTCCATTAATGTGATTATTGAGCAAAAACTAGTACAATATATAGGTATTATCACATACAATACCTTTGGTAAATACCATGGGTAACAAAATACCATGGGCCCCAACCAAGCATATGATTAGCTCACAAATGGTAGGCTTAGATTGGACCAACTCATCCATCAATGCCATAAGGCCAAGTGTAAATCCTATATTTGACCGTAATGAGGTTCAATGAACACGAGGGACCAAAAAGGACCAAAAGTACCAAAACTAGGATAGGATAGTCAACATAGGTGTGAACACATGCATGAGGTGGTTTAGGGCTAGGTTTTGGACCATTTAATTGGCATTTTGACCAAATATAGTGCATTAGTGCCCTTGGTCTTGTTGATTCCTGAAAAAATCTCGGGTATCGACAGTAGGGATTCTCCCCAATAACAGTTCCCAAATAGATTGTTTATCGTTTGGTATGCGGAATTCATCTGGTTTGTGGTTCGGCTTGTAGAGTTAAAATGTGTTCTTAAATATCTTTTACCGGTTGTGGCCTGATCCACCGTTTATATATTTTATCTTTTATGTATGAAATGCAAGTTCCTAGGTTAAATGCATGTAATAGAAACAAAAAAACTAATCTAAATCTATTCTAGCTTATCCCAGGGATGATTTTAGGGGCAAATCTTAGCCCAAAGGTGAATTTAAAGGGATTTTCAAATTTTCATGGGCGAATTTTTATATGCAAATAAAAAAAAAATTAAAAATTTCGACCTGTTTTTATTTAACTATAAATATTTAACTTGGAAATTGCCCTCCATTTTCCAGGAGGGAGAGCACTGAAAAATGGATTTCGCCCACAGAAAGATTTTATGAAATCCATCATTCGCACATGTAAATTGATTAAATTTTTCTTTGAGCGCCTCAATCGCCCACGATTTTTCTTATAAATACAGGATACAACTGTAATTGACCCATGGATTATCTGTTTGGAGAAGTTTTTAACATAAATTCATCCACATATCATGGAATTGGAGAATATAGTAATACTAATGATTTTATCCTTATATATAATTACATAATCAACATTCAAAGGCTAACAGGTTTTAAATATTGTGTTCAGGAGTTCTTTAAAAATAGGGTTTCAAATTTCAATTTCAAAGGTTGTTCTAGAATTTCGGTAGTTGCAGCTTGTGAGGCTTGAACTTTTAAGTTTTCTTGGAATCAAAGATTTCAAAGCGTAGGACCAAAGGTATGGATGTTTGATTACAGTGGTTGATTTCAATATTTTTCTACCAATAACTTAGTTTTAACTGTAATTTGATATGAGAAGCATTTTTTTAAAATGGATATCGCCCAGATTTGGGTAGGTCTGACCTCTAATATCTCACACCATTTCTACTATAGTGAAATATTTTGCACAGCCTGTAAGTAGGGTTTTAGATATCAGAGAAATCATTTGTTTCAGATTTTGAGAAAGGGATATTTCTAGGATCGGTTCCTTACAAAATATGTGAATAATGTGTGGTCCTCAACTAAAGATCACGGGGGTTGTACACTTGTGTAGCCTTGATCTCACTCCCTAAATACTTGGAACCACATATCACTTAGATAAATAGGTGGTCCATGGTTGGATAAAGGCACACCACTATTATGTGAAGGATTTCTCTAGTTTCGGTTTGAGCTTCTTTCCCTAGTGCCATCCTTGAGATAATCATCATGGGTCACCAAGTTTGATCATACTTTGTGTAATTTTCTTGGACCCTCCTTAATTCTTCTACCAAAGTAAGGTTTTGATCCTTAATGCAATAGGAGATGTTGTTTGGAAAGATACTTTAAACATTGATTGCATAGGTTCTTTAAGTTTGATGACATTGGAATTTATAATCCTTGTCATATTTTTATGATTTCCATTCTTGCCCAAATTTTAGTGAATAGTTTATAGCTTATATATCATTCTACAACTATTGTACTTCATTTCATATTTTTTATTTAAAATTTTTTGCAACACAACATAACAAAGACCAATATGACCAAGTCTTGCTACTATGCTTTTACCAAAGCTTGCTACTACATTTAAAATTATAGATTTTATCATTGTGACCAATATGGCCAAATCTCGTTGCTATAACCTGTGTTTGATTCATGATTGATTTCAAACTTCATAGGTTTAGTGACTATGTTGAGTTTGATACCTGAATCTGTTCAAATTTTATAGTGTCTTCTAAATTTGTTGTCCCAACACGGTAATAACAACTAGAGTGCCTTGCTAAAAGGAAAGAGTAGTACTGTTGTATGTTTTTTCCATATCAACAGGTTTTGCGATTATGGTATGACTTAAAATCATAAATGCCTTTGAATAGTTAAGATTTGAATCTATTAAGACAACAATCGAATCTTAAAATGTGTATTATTGACAACACTTTAAATCCACGAGGAAGTATATTCTCAGAAATTGCATGCTTTCCATCCTATTATATCTAACTAATTTTTGTCAATTTGAGATGATCCATATTCTTTGATAATGAGCCTTTTTTTGTTTTTAGTTTTACTTCCTCCTCCAATCCTTGAATCCCAACACTCAATCCCAACCTTTGTTGGCAACACTATAAAAAAATTGATTTTGATATGAGTGTGAGCTTGGTGTCTATGCTTGAATGATTTTCTATGCAATAATTAATAACCTTGATGTTTGCATAAGATAATATATATATAGATTTTGTGCACAATCGTGGTAGGATTTTGCTCTTGATGGTAGAGTTTGGGACCATGATGGGGTTTTTTTACAATGTGGTATGCTTTCTCATTGCAGTTGCAAAACTGCAACTATTGTATGCCTTCATAGTAGATATTGATCAATAACCATATTGCTTATTCTTGTGAAGAAACAAAACCCTTGTGAAAAAGCACATGTTTTGTTAACATGGTAATGGTTATATATGTATATATATGCACAAGTTTCTTTTATTTAACATGCATGATATAATTTTACATATGCACGCTCGAAATAGAAACAAGGCCAATGGTTATTATGTTTTTCTTGGTATGAAATAAATAGTGATATATTACTTGACTTGGTTTATGGTTATGCCCATACCACTATTTGAAGTCAAATATATACATGATAGGGCCCCATACTACTTATCCGTGTCTGATTTGATCATTTATGTTCTAGCCATGGCCCCATAATATTTGTAAGAGAGAACTGATGCACCCTCAGACTAACATTTAGTGATACTAATTTCAAAGCACGATCGCTGATTTCTTGTGGGTGGAGGATAAATAGTTTCATTTTGTCTTTTTGAAGAAGTTTTTATTAAAATTATTTTTGTACCCTATAACTTGGTACTCTAAGAAGATGGATAGTATTCACTTGGCAAAAACAACCAGTCAACTATTATAAGAGTGAGATATCCATTGATTCCCATTCTTTGCATGGTCGTGTTGCTTGGATTATTTTCACTGACCATGCTTTGTAACATTTCCTTTTCCCAAGAAGACACAAATGTGAATTATTTCAGTTGTAGGCACTACTGTCTATTCAGAATGTTGATGGATAGTTTTTGGTTTACTAGAAGAAAATAAACGCCCGAGTGCTTCATGTGACTTTTATAAGTATATTACCGTTGTTATCAGCAAAGACATTGGAACTTTATACATGCAATTTTCAAGTCCATTTTTATTATTTACAACATCTTAAATGTGTTGAAGATGGGAATATTCATTTCAAGTTTTTGTTCTTGTTTACTGTGCATTACCATACATCTTAAGTTTGCAAATAATCATTTGGTGGAATTCTTGAATTTCCAATGAATCTTGTGGTGATCTTGGACTGTCTTTTTGTGAGTCTTTGTAATGTATGTAAAGTTCACTAAGACTGGAAGCTTCTAGAAGGAGCTACTCAAAAAAGGGAGAGGTTTGTTTCAAGAGATTTTGTCTCTACATAAAATGGGTGGGGCATCAAAAAAGAGGGGAATAATCCAAATACGATATACACATATTTGCGTTCCATGCATACCAGTAGACCAGACCTTAGGGGATAATAAGGGGGACCTATAGCTTTTCCAGTCCCCACATGCCCAATAAGTTAAGGTAATGGATCCACCAGGTGAGGTGAGTTAGGCTAATATTGAGTCATTAGAACATAGTCGGGTGTAAATGTTGCTACTCTATGTTAAGCTTAGTAGAAATTCCAAGTGGCTTCTATGCACTTATTTCCAAGCCCCATATAGACCAGGTATTTGGAACTGGAATCCCAAGTAGAGCCTTGGCATCAGTTCTACCACTCACTATTGCATAATGTCATGTTATGTTATAAATCCATCTCTAAGACCTAGTTGGATCTAGTACGAGCATCGCAGAAATATATAATTTCAATTGTATATGTCACTATTGGGAGCATATATAATTTCAATTGTCAACTAAGTACCTAGAATGCATGGATAGTCCCAAATTAAGTGGTTAGGTAGCTTTCTCATGTGGTATTCCTAGGTCTCCAAGAATAGGATGCTTCCAAGGAAGTTAATCTCAAAAATAGCAAAAAACATGAACTAAAGGTCAACTTAATTGAAATAGAGTGTATTGAAGTGGAATTGGAGTGAATTAAAGATAAATACATTATAAAACTAGAAAGTCACCCCAAATATGGAAGTCTAGTCTCTAGTCAAAAACTGGGTTACCACAATACATATTTAGAATTACTGCAATAGTGTTCCTTGTAACGTCCCCGACCCTCTAACTGGTGAAGAGGACGCTACCAACCATACAACATACGGCAAATAGCCCCATGAAAGTGAAGATACATATGAAGCTGAAATATAATCGCTAAAACATAAAACATGCTAAGATGCATAAAACATACAAGGATGCATAGTTACCCAACATATAGCGGAAGCAAACATATACATTCAAGCATCAACATGTTCATCGTGATTCATGAAACAGTAAATGTAATTCCAGAAGAAAAATGGACAGGCACACTTATCTTATATAGAACTCATCCGCAACCAACTATGTCATTGCAATGTTCCACCCAACCATAGGCCATCCTGCTCATCAATCTATTAGCAACACTTCCACCCCTGAGCTAGGAATGATTCCTTAAGGAATAAGGGTGAAAGCAGGCTTACACATAGCCAAGGTTACACAAAACAGCCAAGTCAACACAGTTGGCTTTATCAGTACGTTAAGGAGTTGGGAAAGGCTAAGTGCTAAGCTGGTGGTCTTAATGGAGAGTTAAGGATGCCTACACTAGAGCTAGCCTGACTTCTAAGACATCCACAAACCCAACCCCAGGATTCAATCCCTTCTCTACTTCATAGTCCCTCGGGCCCTGACTTCCCTTTCCAATGCGCTTTGAGGGTTGTGGAGAAGAAATCCAACAACCTAATCTATTTGAGCGACTCCCAAACACTAGGTTTCTCAAGCATACCCAGCCTCCAATCCTACTCTAAACAGTCTGAAGACCAACCATTGCATAACCGCAGTGAAACAAGTAGTTCACAGCTCTGTGAAGAAAATGAGGACAACAAGGTGACAACCCAAACAAAATGGTGAACATAGATCAAGTCAAACAAGAAAATCCAGAGTTGTTCTTGTTTTGCTAGTTCTTAGCTTTTGGCTCATCCCCAAGTCTAGGAACTTTGTGGCTACTACCCTCCTTATGTTCCCTCGTTGGGTAGTCCCGACGGAAATGATGTCCTCCACATTTCCAACATTTCGCTGGCTGCTTCATCTTTACCTGCCCAATTTCCTTTGAGTCTTCATGCCTAGAAAATTTATTAATGGATCGCTTGGATGAATGTCCCATCATTAATCCACTTTCCTTTCCTTTACGGATTGCTCCCAGAATGCTTTTTACCTTCTTTTGCAAACCAATAGAGTCTTGCAAAATATGGTGGTTCATCTCATTCTACCTTTTCTGTATCTTGAGCATCTCTCCAAGATTCTGTTGGGTCTTGCCAATTGTTTGAAGAAGACTTCCAGCTAATTCCAACAGCTTTTGGTCTGCTGCCATGATCAATGTGCACTACTAGATTTCACTTTTCTCACCTGTGAAATGCATCATTGAAAGTCTGTTAGGACAAGCATAATATAGGCATTAAAGTTAGTCAATTAATTGCCCAATTAGCATGACAGTCCAAGTGTTTTCAAGGAGACTTTCATACTCTTCATGCCTTCCCAACAGGCACATGAGCTCATTCATGTCCATTCTTGGGCAGGGAATCAACTATTCCAGCATTCACAATTAATTTAAGCAAATACACACATTCTATTTTCAGTCATACATGCATTCACCAATATTTTGTTTTCATAATGCATAAGTATATATACATATATATACATACATACATACATACATACATACATACATACATATATATATATATATATATATAATCAAAAGGAAAGAGAGAGAAGCAAGAGTTTTTCCCCTCTTTGTCTCGTTCCATCTTGAAACCCACACCACCATTGTGGTTTTCATGCTCTTAGCCTCTTTCACTTCATTGTGAATGCTGGACCAATCCCTCTTGGTCATGACACTTAGTGTCTCCGGTCTCTTTCAAACCTCTCAACCATGGAGCCTCCCCACATGGGGCTGCTAGGAACTTCACAGTATCACTAACACCTTTTTCATTACTACTCATTCTGATCTCTTCAAGACAATCACATGTCCACATGCACCCCTAGGATGCTCTCATAGTCCTCGCTCCCAGCGATACCTATATTCAAACATTGAATAGATTCACATGTTTAGTTTATTCTCAATGGTTTCTATCTCTTAAACAAGAGCTTAGAATCTCATAACCAATCATATACACATGTATATTCATAAGCAAGAAATTGCAAATAATCCAATACTTATCTGTATTGTGCATTTCCTCTTTGGTCCACAGGATCTTGCTTCGCTTTGAAAGCCTTGGGATTTCCTATGGACTTGGATGTAAGGTCAGGATGCAGGCTGCTCCTCAACACCAAATAATTAATGTCCATCTAGTACACCTTCACTCCGACCTGGAAGGAACAAATCAGCCAAGCCAACACAGTTGGGTTTATCAGGCCATGCACTTATATCAACAATGCACTTATATCAACCATGCACTTATATCAACAATACATTTATATCAACCATGCACTTATATCAACAATAAATGACCATTTCCAGGTCTAGGATCTACTATGGATCCCTAGGCATATAACAACCCTATTTTGGTGATATCTTCACCACATCCTTTTATACATATCAAGCATAGTCAAGCCAACCTACAGTTGGGTTTATGAGACTGTCTAGCCAAGCCAATACACAATTGGGTTTATCAGGCTACAAAAAACCAAGTCAATACACTTATATCAACAACCAAACTGCATCTATTTGTCCTGTCAACACAAGAAATATAAGCAACCTCATCAACATTATTGCTCTAAAACTGTAATCATGTTTCATATCATTCACTATCAAGTATTGAGACACCAGGAGTGCATCCACCCCCTAGGGTGTAATCAATATTGAAAACCCTTTCATGATCCGACATCGGGAAAGTGTGCACCCCTTTCTAATGTGTGCCATGTAGGCCCTATTCATACTCAAGCAATCTGCCATAATGGAAATAAAATCAAAACATGCTCTGCATATTGAATTTAACAATTTGGCATCCATATTCTTAGCTAGGGTCACAGAACACTTATCCATTTGCCGAGGCAATATTCCTTTGTTAAGGAGGAATGGGGCTCCCTTCTCTGAGTTGACAGTCCCTCGGTTTGCCATCCCAACTCCTTTTTACCTTTCATATCCACACATGTTTTACTGACATAATCTATACCTTATCACTCATGTTGCTTACAAAACATGTAGTGCAGATGAGGCATTTCGAAAATGTCCAATGGAGTTTCACCCGAGACCCATTTCCAAGATAGGGAAGAACCTACCCATAAAGTTTGGATCCTGCAGGCCATCACACATAATCTTCCTACAATGTGTACCCCTAGCACACTCATCAAGTATCCAAACAGTCAATCATTATCAAATAATGCAATCCAAATTGATTGTTCCATAACCAAGCAATGACATTAGTAATTAAATTCAATAGGAATTTGTAACTCCGTCTACTACAGAAATTGATTTTCTTAGCAATGAGGTGATCCTCATTTGTTGGTCTCTTGTAAGCAGCACCACTATTCCCATTATAATTTTATGCTTACTAGCATCACATGAACATCCACTTACAACACGCCCTCCTGACACAATTCTATTCAAGCCAATAGTGATTACTAGTTTTCAGCAATTGCTCAAATCTGAAATTTACAAATTCCAATTGACAACTCATTCTGCATATAGACTATTTTCACTGCCATGAGACTCTTCTCATGAGGTTTGGCTCTTTCACATGGTAGATTTCAGCCTTTGTCATGGTATTACCCACATTTCCATGCCCCAAACAATCTACCTGAAACCTAAACTTCAATCAACCAAACACTTGGTAAGTCTTGATGCATATAATTTTTTTCCATTGCTGCAACAATCACTGAAGCATTTTCATAATTATAGAATTCAAATACTTCCAGCTGTTAGCACATCAATATTACCAAAACTCATTTACTTCACACAATCATTATCATACTAAAATTGCAAGGTATAGTCACATCATTTATGCAATTTAAATGAATTGTTTAGATACTCCTTACATCACAAGCGTATCATTGTACCACCTTGCCCTTTTATAGAGCATTTCCGACAGTTAATCGATCATGACTACCCTCTTCATGCACTTACTATCCTACATCCATAACAACTCTTGAAATGGTTACAGAATTATCATCAATTTATCATTTCAGCCATTATTTATTCATAATGACACATGCACTATCTCTATGCATTCATGCATTGCATCATAGAATTTGCACCCATACTCATGTATGCATATTTACAACATTTACGCATACTTTTCATATGCGTCTATTCAATGCATAACCACAATATTTATGAAATATTTTAATGCATATCCACTCAATGCTACCTTGCATTGATTCAGGAATACTATGCCTTCAAACATACCATGCATGGCCTAACCATGACTACTTCATATATGATGCATTACTATAATCAAGACCATCAATACTTACTTTCTTTGGGATACTAAGCTCATAACAACATATGCATGATACATTTCTGTATGAATGTAGTATAAATTTAAAATACCCACATGCTATGAAATCTCTTGTTTTTACCACTCCATGCAATTGTCATAATTAAACCATTACTTGCATGGATCCTACTTACACCCTTGACATTACCAGTTTGGTTGGTCTCTTGTAGGAGATTGCAGAATTCTCTCACTAACTTTTGATTCTGGACTTGTTGCCTTATCCCTTTCTCCATAGGGTTTCTAGTCACATTCGTCAGCATCAGCAACATATTCAGCAATGTCCATGTTTTCGTTGGTTTTCCCACTAATGCCAACACCAATGCAATAGTTACCATTAGTGGTTCATTATAAATGTATAATTCTCACTACTCTTACCAACATGTAATATCCTATGCATGTAAGGCATATCCTCATACATTTTATGTAGAAAAATTATAAAATGTAATTATAATTAGCAAGACAGTGTTTAAGGAAATTTCCCTTTTCAAGTCCCTCATCTTTGCTTGGAACTCCTCTTCCACACAATAGCTGGTTTGACTTCAAGGTCTTGCTACCTCTAGGCATGCAATTCCTAGATTGTCCATACTGACAGCAACACACTTCTTTTTCAAGCAATCACTAGTACTTTGTAGCATCACATTCAAACTCTAGTGATTCCTCCATGTTCCCTGTTGGATAAGCTTTCCAATGCAAATCCACATGCCTCATTTCGACCTCGGGTGTGAAAACTTCACCACTTCTAAAATGATGATTTTCACCAATTTTAGGTAAAACACACAACTGTATTTTGGTTTGGAATGCTAACTTCAGCCACATAGGATTTTCTTCCTTTTTTTTTTACCCCTAAAACTGCTGAAAAATCCACTGATAACAGCTAAAAATCGCTGAGAAATCCACTTGAAAAAACCCAAATTTCCTTTGGCCCAATAGGACCTCTTCCCAACTAAATATCCAACACTTCGGCGATCAAATCAACCATTTCCTCTGGCGCTCATCGGCAGCCCCAACAACTAACATTTTACGATGGTTTGCTATTGGTGATGCCAACGATCGGGAATCAGATGCACTGTGCATAGGGGGAATAGTCCCTTAGGCAACCACAACGGCAGGCTGAAAACTCCCCGTGGATTTCACGGTCCTAACCTTGTTGATGGTTGAATTAGTCAACCCCTGTGGCATCGGTGATGAAACAAACTAGGACATAGTAGCGACGATCAGGAGAACTATCCATTAGGTGCATAACTCCTTAGGCATCCGCAACAATGGCAATCCAACCAACTATGGGTTCCATGGCCATGTAACCTGTTGGTGGTCACGACAACTACACACTATGTGTCGACAGTCTTTAACTTAAACATTCCACTGTGTTGGTGACCTGGGCACTATCGGCAGCCGGAAGCTCTAACCATCGATGTGATAGTCCTGTTGATAGCCGCAACGACGGATTCACAAATGCCTAATTTCTTCCAACATTCATTTGGCAGCTTGATCCTTTAATCTTATCCACCAAATCGGTGATCCCATATTCTATTTCCCTCAGATGTGTCGACGGCTCAAACAATAACTTTTCCCGCTGCATCGGCAATCTAATCCACTAATCATTGGGTGGCTAGTTCCCTAGGCATCCGCAACGGTGGCCAATAAAATCTCTATGGTATCTGTGGCCACAACCTTGTCGACGATCGGAGCAACTAACAACTGTAGCATCGACGGTTGGGGTCTCTATCTGTCGAAAGTATAGTCCACTAGACATCCGCAATGATGGATGCACAAACAACTAAATATTTCTGATGTTCATCGGTGACCAAAACAACTAATGTCTTTCGACGTCAGCTGCCACATCGACGGTTCCATCATCTAAATTTCGCCAATGATTTCGATACTTAGAGAAATTTTCAAAATTTTTCTCTTTCTACTTTCTTCTGCCGATGCATCGGCACCTACATCATCTATTTGTCACCAACGTTTCGGTGATCTTCGGAAGATCTCCGTTGAAACTACGTCTCTACCTTCATCTATTTTCCACCGAAACCCTTCGTCATCGGCACCCTCATCCTCTAATTATCACCGATGGCGATGACGTTTTGTGACTTAGAATTTTTTTTATTTTCTCTTTAATCTTCTTTCCGCCATGTTCATTTCGGCTCTTATGTCTTCTGTCCTTCGCCAACGTATCGGCGCCTCAAACAACTAAGTTTTTCCAATGTATCATCGACGCTTTCAATGTCTAATTTTTGACGAAAATTCCTCCTTTCTCTTCGGCACCTTCACCTTTTTCCTGCCAATGTATCGCCATTTCCATCCTCTAATTATCGACGATCTGAACAACTAAACTCCATCGATCGCCGATGGCCTCTTTTGGATGGTCTTTCAACTAAAAAGGGCCATCGATTCGACGGTCTTTGGATTTTCTTTGCCAAAAATGCGCCTCCAACTTCCATTAACTTTCGCCGACGGCCGACGAACACTTAGAGAAAAAAATTCACAAATTTCTTCCTCCGTTGGGTGAACTTCCATCTAGCTCTCCGCTACATCGAAGGAGCTTCCCATTTAGTCTTCCGATGGGTTGACGGTTCAAGGACTTAGACACATTTTTGAAGAAAATTTCTATCATAATTTCATATCTCTACTGGGCAGAAGGAAACCTGCCTCTGCTAGCTAACCTTTCATGGCCCTCTGAGGCTCAATGCAACAATCATGGTTCTGTCACTGCATCTTCACAGCCCATTCAGGCCCATGCTGCAACATGATCTCTAATACCACACTGTAACGTCCCCGACCCTCTGACCGGTGAAGAGGATGCTACCAACCATCCAACATACAGAAAATAGCCCCATGAACATGAAGATACATATGAAGCTGAAATAAAATGCCTAAAACATAAAACATGCTAATATGCATAAAACATACAAGGATGCATAGTTACCCAACATACAACAGAAGCACACATATACATTCAAGCATCAACATGTTCATCATTATTCATGAAACAGTAAATGTAATTGCAGAAGCAAAATGGATAAGAACACTTATCTTATACAGAACTCGTCTGCAACAAGCTAAGTTGCTACAACGTTCCACCCAACCATAGACTAGCGTGCTCATCAATCTCTCAACAAGGTTGCAGCCCCCAAGTTGGGAATGATTCCCCAATGAATAAGGGTCAAAATAGGCTTACACATAGCCAAGGTTACACAAAACAGCTAAGTCAACACAATTGGGTTTATCAGGCCATTAAGGAGCTAGGAAAGGCTAAGTTCTAAGCTATTGGTCTCAATGGAGAGTTAAGGACACCTACACTAGAGCTATCCTAACTTCTAAGACATCCACACACCCAACCCCAGGAATGAGTCCCTCAGGCCTTGACATCCCTTTCCAATGCGCTTCGAGCGTTGTGGAGAAGAAAGCTAGCAACCTACCCTGTCTGAGTGACTCCCAAACACCAGGTTTCTCAAGCATACCCAGCCTCCAATCCTACTCTAAATAGTCCAAAGACCAACCACTGCATAACCGCAGTGAAACAAGTAGTTCATAGCTCTATGAAGAAAATGAGGACAATAGGGTGACAACCCGAATGAAATTGTAAACACAGCTCAAGTCAAACAAGATGATCCAGAGTTGTTCTTGGCCCTAGCGTGGCCAAAACAACTCAGCAGGAATCCCAAAAGACATTTGCACACACAAAAACCCAAAAATAGGGGAATATCAACATCCCAATTGTACAATGAAACAACGACAACATTACACAATCTGCAAATGGGGAAGAATCCATATTCTCATCCCACGCCTGAGAAAGAACATACACACAGATCCCAATCGGTAAGGGAAAAGCATACCCAGAATAAATCGTGCCTCGTAGCCCACTCTTCAATCTCACTGCATGAGAACAAAATATCTACCTACACATGAGGTAAAACAGTACTTCCTGCATCAAGGGGGAAACTTACATATACCACAATCAGCAAAAAGCTGGAGAGCTCAACCGACTTCTTGCATCAGGAGGGAAAACAGAAGCGGTGGGGACAATGGGAAAGAGTGGAATCCTGCTCCTCTGTCCAAGTGATGTGAAGAGGGAGAGTCCGCTAGTGGAGTGGGCATGTGGGCAAGGACTGACTACCCTGCCACACCCACCACAACTCAGCAATAACTTCTCCCAGCTAACAGACAGTAGAAGTTTAAATGGGTGGTTGACACATGGATTTTTTCGATAGTCCCAAAGTTTAATAATTCCCCCACCTTATCCTTAGGAAAATCATCCCCTTTTCATTAACATTTCATCGTCATAGCTGGTTGTATGCTCATTTGAATTAATGTGCATATTTACATGATGCCAAAACTATTATGTGTTGGACAGGATGATATACCATCGGCAATGATCCCAATTTCCATAACATAACAAAACCAAATCGATGGTGGGGATTTTTCCTTTAGCTCTACACCACGATTAATTACAATATATACATCATATATATTTTAATGCAAACGGGGTCAAAACTGGGGTATTACAATCCACTCCCCCTTGGAATAACACCACCCTTGGTGTTCCAATTCATAGGAATACATATACAATTTGCACATCCAAAATTTCAAATTTTGCAGATCTGTCCCACGTTCAATTTTTACTTGAAATTTTAGGACCAAGCCCCTCAGCTTCCATGAGCTTCTCTTGCTGGTTCTCATCTTTCAGCTCATCCCCAAATCTAGGAACTTTGTGGCTACTACCCTCTTTATGTTCCCTCGTTGGGAAGTCCCGGCAGAAATGATGGCTTCCGTATTTCCAACATTTCGCTGGCTGCTTCATCTTTACCTGATCAATATCTTTTGAGTCTTCATGCCTGGAACATTTCTTAACAAATCGCTTGGATGAATGTCCGATCATTGATCCACTTTCCTTTCCTTTATGGATTGCTCCCAGAAGGATTTTTACCTTCTTTTGCAAACCAATAGAGTCTTGCAAAATCTGGTGGTTTATCTCATTCTGCTTTTTCTGTATCTTGAGCATCTCTCCAAGATTCTCTTGGGTCTTGGAAATTGTTCGAAGAAGACTTCCAGCCATGTCCAATAGCTTTTGGTCTACTGCCATGATCAATGTGCACTACTGGATTTCACTTTTCTCACCTGTGAAATGAATCATTGAAAGTATGTTAGACCAAGCATAATATAAGCATTAAAGTCAGTCAATTAATTGCCCAATTGGCATGACAGTCCAAGAATTTTCAAGGAGACTTTCATACTCTTCATGCCTTCCCAACAGGCACATGAGCTCATTCATGTCCATTCTTGGGCAGGGAATCAACTATTCCAGCATTCACAATTAATTTAAGCAAATAAACACATTCTATTTTCAGTCATACATGCATTCAACAATCTTTTGTTTTCACAATGCATAAGTATATATATAATCAAAAGAAAAGAGAGAGCAGCAAGAGTTTATTCCCTCTTTGTCTTGTTCCATCCTGGAACCCACACCACCACTATGGTTTTCATGCTCTCAGCCTCTTTCAATTCACCGTGAATGCTGGACCAATCCCTCTTGGTCATGACACTTAGTGTCTCCGTTCTCTTTCAGACCTCTCAACCATGGAGCCTCCCCGCATAGTTTGTCTTGGCTGCTAGGACCTTCATAGTCTCACTAGCACCTTTTTCATTACTGCTCATTCTGAGCTCTTCAGGACAGTGACATGTCCACATGCACCCCTAGGATGCTCTCATAGTCCTCGCTCCCAATGATACCTATATTCAAACATTGAATAGATTCACATTTTTAGTTTATTCTCAATGGTTTTTATCTCTTAAACAAGAGCTTAGAATCTCATAACCAATCATATACACATGTATATTCATAAGCAAGAAATTGCAAATAATCCAATACTTATTTGTATTGTGCATTTCCTCTTTGATCCACAGGATCATGCCTTGTTTTGCAAGCCTTGGTGTTATCTCTCTAGGAAACTCCTCTAGGTTGTAGCTCGAGGATGCCTGGTAACTTAAAATCTTTTTTTGGGGGTTTTCTGATATGGATCAAGATGGATAACCTATATAACCTCTCACTCTCAAGACATGCATGAAGCTCACTCAATTACAAGGCTTTTAGTTACAACTTGTTCAGTAGTTTGACAAAAAGGTGTAGGGATGGAGAACTCATCAAGATGGCCGACTTAGATGCAAAACATATGCATACAAATGGATAAATCCTGACAAGGATGGTAGTTATAAATAAAATCACATTAACTCACCAATAGGATGATAGCTATTAGATATTAATCAACTTGAAAATCACCCTATTAACACTCCATTTTAACAGTTGATTCGAGGGCTTGACAGAGGTTCGGTAAGGGTCCCAACCCCTCGAATCTCATGTGACCATCCTTCAACGATGAAAGTGACAAGTGTATGGTGACATTAGGTGTGATCCATATTCAAGGGATGTGATTGATTAGAGGAAAATCAATGGTTCTGAATCGCTTCGCGTGGACAAACATGCACGATCCAAGCTCCTTTCCCAGGTTGCAAAATCCATTTTTTCGACGGTTGAGATGTGCCTTGGGGTAGATCTATTCCCTACAGCAATTTCGCAATTCATACTTGTGCGGGTAAAACCACAATCTCAAATCATGAAAAGGCATAGAGGTCAAAAGGATCAACGGTTGTGATAAAAGGGAGAAAAGATCAGTGGCTACGGTTCATTTCACAAGGTGAACCAGCACAGGAGAATAGTTGAGTTATTCGTTTTGAAAAAGGGTGGGGCCTATTTTGATCGGCAATTGTGTGAGGGCTGACCTCGATCCATGGCTCAGAACATATCACGATCCAAACCTCCCGTGGTGTACCGAAGAGAAAGATCGGCGACGAGATAAGTGGAACGTGGAAGGTGGATACAAAATTTTCCTTTGATCGAATGGCTGAAGAAGACTCCTGAAGTGCAAATATCCCATCCTATGTGGAAATGACAGTGGAGGGGGTGTTCACACATGTAATCTACCTCATCATAGATTGGCTGATTCCTCCAACGCCATTTGGGATACACCTGAGGTGAGGAGTATGAGAATTATGAGCCACCCCGCAGGTCTATATCAGCCAGAAGCAATGCGCCACTTCTTCCAGATCCCACGTATAACAATGTTACCCGGTGCGGAAGGAGGTGGCGGATGTGACTAGACTGGAGAAGGATGCTGAATACCTCGCCAGTGTGTGCCCACATGGAAAGCTGCATTTGAATGCGGTGGAAGCACACACCTCAAAGTATAGAAGCAGGCATCATACTCATCATCCATCGTGGCGGCTGAATACTCCAAACTACTTTTCGAGCCAAATGCGACAGCCAACACACAATGTTTGTCGTGCATAGTTGTAAAATGTGGCGATAGCCCACTCTTTGCACTCTTAACGCCAGATGGTGACTTGTAACAGTTTTTTATTCTGTAGTCTCAGCATTAGGATTGTATAAAAACGCTCCCGATAGAGGGAGAAAGGAGTTAGAGAATTGGATTGGGAAACAATCCTGGGTTGAGGCTCCCATTTGTAAAAGCTTGATACCTGTGTATGAATAAAATTGTAGTGGAAGACTATCATTCACAACAGATATTCTTGTGTTGTTTTTTTCCCAATAAGTGCTTTCTTTATGTGTAAATTGTGTTTCCTTGTTTTCACTCCATTTTGTTTATTGCTTTCATGCCTGCAACATAGGGTATAGTGGTTCGGAATTTGTACTTGCTACGCTTCAAATGTTGTTCCCGGCATTAACAATGGCTCTTCTAAAGTCTCATGGAATTCATCTCGCCGATGCTCCATGAGATGGACTGTTCTTTATTATCCTCCAAAACACCCGCTAAAATCTCTTGATTGGGAAATCAGCAGCTATCTTGCCTCCGTTTGATACCTTTCGTCATTCTTTCCATCTGTAATCATTTCTTGCGCAGGTTTTGAATCCATTTTCCCATGTTTATTTAACCTCTATAACCCCACCATGCACCTACCTCGACCCACTTTTCCCCATTCGATATCCTATCCCCCTGATCATACCGATTGAAGATCCTATGCGGAGTAGACTCTGGTGACACACAAGACTGACAACCTTATGTGGAGCTGCTTCGGTGACAAACGTGAGATCCCCCTCTGACTGCGTAGGGATGGAGGTGTGGCCAAAAGCAGTTTTGTTATTGCCAGGAAGCGAGCCCTTCCACAACGTTTGGTTCAATTCTGGTTCTAACAAACTGGCGTCGTTGCCAGGGAACGAACTTGAAGATCCTCCCGGGGAAGAACGACAAAGACTTAGATCTGACTGTTGATGGTGAACAATAGGTCAGACACCAAGAAGGTTGAGCATCTTTCACTTGGTGACTCCACTCTTGAAGGATTCAGACATCGGTGACTCCACTGGTGATGTGATCCAGAAAAATCTGATGATCGAGGAAGGCTGGCAGACCTCACCTAGGAATGAACCCCTCATAAAACTCAAAAATGTATGGTGGGAGGTCCAGGAACTCGAGTCCGCATTTCTTCTAGGATGCCTTATCCTAGCTTATAATTTTTCTCTTGTCCTTTTTTAGATTCATCAAAATAGATTTCTCTGGCCCAGCTCATCCTGAGCAGATCCATGAATATGTCCCTGTTTATCCTTCTTTACAAACCGAAATCATTGCATCATCTTACACATCTGATTTCATCCTAGATCTTTATCCGGGGGTACCCAATGTCAAAGAACACCCCTGTGAAATTCATGAAGCCTCGGGCGATAGTTCAGCTATCGTACATAATCCTGTCTCCCCCATTTCTCCAAGCTGATATAAACCATTGCGATTACCATCTATCCTCCATGATATTCCCCTGAAATATCACAAGTACCTCCTCAAGTTCGATGGAGAATCTGAGTACTTGGCTACTGAAAAACATATTCAGGTTTTTGAGCATTTCTCTGACCTTTTCGAGATAGAACATGACAATGTCTGCATGTGGACATTCACTCTGTCCTTGCAAGGGGATGCCAAAGTCTGGTTCAAACATTTGAATCCTAAGTCCATCTGTACTTGGGAAGAGCTTTCTTGCACATTCTTGAGGTTTTGGGGAAGGAGCCGGCCATTGGAGCAAATACTCTCAGAGTTTATTCTTTGAGGAGACATGAAGGTGACGCCATTTCTAGTTTTAATAAAATATTCACAAGTTGTTACTATATCATGCCTAAGGGAGTTCAAGCTCTTGAGAATGCTGCTAAGATCTATTATGCAGCCGCCTTTCCTCCTAACCTATCCTTGCTTCTTTTGGAGAGAAGATCAACCACCCTGCAACAGATGTTTGTTGATTGTTTGGAGGTTGACAAGAACCTTAAAATGTCCAGGACACCATTAGATCAAGACAATGGTGGTGAGCTAGTGGATGCATACAAATTGGTTGGGCCCTACAAGCAAAAGAGGGAAGCCTATGGCCTGTCAAAGATCTCTCATGATACGCAGAAAGATGGCTGGCCTGAGGCTGAAATAAATAGTCCTGCAGGACTATTCTCTGAAGATGGTGACCCGCCTCACTCCTGGTCAACTAAAGATGATTTTGAGAAGGATATTGGTGTGCTTATGTAGGATGAATATGAAGACGAGTATCTGCAAGACAAGCCAACTGTTGAAACGACACCTTCTGATGAAAAAAGTCAAAGTGCAATGCAAAATCAGGAGGTCGGAATGAGAAAAGATGATGAAGGCACTGGAGGTGATAGATTACCCTTATGCTATGCCTCTTTTGAATTGATAAGGAATATAATCAAGGCCTCTAAGCAAAAGAAGAAAGAAACATAGGTGGCACATGATGGAAACTTGTACAAAAATGGAGGGAGATGCAACAGTTTACATATAAACACTTTTTTTGATACTCCATTTTCACGAATGCCGCCTCACCCGAAAGAAGTATGCCTACTCGGTTCCAACGGAGAAGTTGAGGACCTCCATCTCGAAGCACATCAAACCTTCGCTACAGAAATTTCAGATGAAGAGAGGGATATTCCATTAGAGAAAGATTCTGAGGGTCATCGTCTGCAATCTTCCATGTGTCATCCTGACAACTCCCTAGAAGCAGGAAGCTTCAGGAAGCTTTCTCATGAGCAGATGACAGAATGTGCTGGACGTTGTCGTGAGTTCTATGACCTCATGGCCAAATACATGGAGGTTCTAGGTGAAGGAAAAGATTGGTCGCATCTCTTCTTTGAAGATTACTTTGTCCATCTTTTCCTTCTCCCATTATTTGTTTCATTTTTGTCCATCGAGCACCATGCAAGAACAAGAATATTATGCAATTTGCTTGATTGGATTCATTGGAAGTCTAATTTCACTTAATCATATTTGTGTATAGAGTTAGGTAGAGTAGGTAGGAGAAAATAAGCTCAGTTGTTATCGAGCATTTCCTTCATTATTGTTTTTAGCTTGTTTCCATTTTTCAGTTACCATCATAGGTTTACAGTCTCCAACATGATTTGCAAGAGTGTCATGTATTTGCTGAAGTAGTAGCATGAAGCAGAATGGAGAGGCCCAAGACGAGCTGAAGGTGGCCCAATGGATTTAGCACTTGGTCTACGGGGGTTCTTTGCTACGTCGCTGGGAGGATAGCATCCCTCATGGAGCCATTTGTTAACACTCTGTTTTAACAGTTGATTCGAGGGCTTGACAGAGGTTTAGTAAGGGTCCCAGTACCTTGAATCTCGTGTGACCATCCTTCAATGATGAAAGAAGCAAGTGTATCGTGACATTGGGCATGATCCATATTCAAGGGCTGTGATTGATCAGAGGAAAATCAATGGTTTCGGATCACTTTGCACGGACAAACATGCATGGTCCAAGCTCCTTTCCCGGATCGTGAAATCCATTTTTTTGACAGTTGAGATGTGGCTTGGGGAAGATCTACGGCCTACAGTGATTTCACAATCCATACTTGTGTAGGTAAAACCGCAATCTCAAATCATGAAAAGGCATAGAGTTCAAAAGGATCAACGGCTGTGATAAAAGTGAGAAAAGATCAACGGATATGGTTCATTTCACAAGGTGAATAGTTGAGTTCTCCGTTGCGAAAAAGGGTGAGGCCTATTATGATCGACAACTATGTGAGGGTTGGCCTCGATCCATGGCTCAGAATGTATCATGATCCAAACCGCCTGTGGCGTACCAAAGAGAAAGGTTGGTGGTGGGATAAGTGGAACATGGACGGTGGATACAAAAGTTTCCTTTGATCGAACGGCTAAAGAAGACCCCCGAAGTGCAAATATCCCATCCTGTGTGGAAATGATAGTGGAGGGGGAATTCACACATGTAATTTTCCTCATCACAGATTGGCCAATTCCTCTAATGCCATTTGAGATACACCTGAGGTGAGGAGTATAAGAATGATGAGCCACCCCACAGGTCTATATCAGCCAGAAGTAATGCAACACTTCTTCCAGAGCCCACGTATAACAATGTTACTTGGCGGGGAAGGAGGTGGCGGATGTGACTATACTAGAGAAGGATGCCAAATACCTCGCCAGTGTGAGCCCACACGGAAAGCTACATTTGAACACGATGGAAGCACACACCTCAAAGTATAGGAGCAGGCATCATACTCATCATCCATCGTGGTGGCCGAATACTCCAAACTATTTTTCGACCTGAATGCAACAGCTAGGGCCACGACGTTTGTTGTGCATAATTGTAAAATGTGGCGACATCCCACTCTTTGCATTGTTAACACTAGATGGTGACTTGTAATAGTTTTTTATTCTATAGTCTCAGCATTAGGATTGTATAAAAACGCTCCCGATAGAGGGAGAAAAGAGTTAGAGAATTGGATTGGGAAACAATCACGGGTTGAGGCTCCCATTTGTAAAAGATTGATACCAGTGTATGAATTAAATTGTAGTGGAAGACTTTCATTCACAGTAGAGATTCCTGTGTTGTTGTTTTTCCCAATAAGTTCTTTCTTTACGTGTAAATTGTGTTTCCTTGTTTTCACTCCATTTTGTTTATTGCTTTCATGCCTACAACATAGGGTATAGTGGTTCAGAATTTGTACTTTCTATGCTTCGACTGCTGTTCCAGGCATTAAAAATGGTTATTCTAAAGTCTCATGGAATTCATCTAGTCGATGCTCCATGAGATGAACTATTATTTCTTGTCCTCTAAAACAATCGCTAAAATCTCCTGATTGTGAAATCAGCAGCTATCTTGCCTCCGTTTACTACCTTTCATCATTCTTTCCATCTGTAATCATTTCTTGCGCAGGTTTCGACTCAATTTTCCCATGGTCCTTTAACCCCGATAAGCCCACCATGCACCTACCTCGACCCAATTTTCCCCATTCGGGATCCTATCCCCCTGATCATACTGATTGAAGATCTTATGCGGAGTAGACTCTGGCGACACACAAGACTGACAACCTTATGTGGAGCTGCTCTGGTGATGAACGAGAGATCCCTCTCTGATGGAATAGGGTTGGAGGTGCGGCCAAAAGTGGTTTTTCTATTACCCGAAAGCAATCCCTTCTGCAACCTTTGGTTCAATTCCGGTGCTAACACACCTAAATGCACATTCAGGCATAAGTACATTAAAGATGAAGACGATGGCTGAACAAATCACAACAAAAGAGCTTATATATAGAATAAACCAAATGAGACGCATGATAGTGGAACATGCTTATAAATCCCTAGATTCAAACCATTATTAATAAATTAATCATGGGCTTTATAGCCTTCTACAAAAATCACAGATCCTGAAAATTCGATCTGTTTACATTATAAAATACTTGCAAGCAATAGTTTTTCCATATTAGGGATTCAAACCCTTACTAACTATTTGTCTATCTATTATGAACATCTAGTTCACTGAGTGATCTTTTAATGACTGAAGTGGTCGCTAATAATCACCACTATTCGTTCAATGTGAAATTTTCGCCAACAGCCAGTGTCTTGGCGTTTAACTGAAGTGATTTTTCTTGTTTATTCTACTAGATTTTTCTATCTTATTTCTGTAGTCGCTGATAGGAAGATTTTTCCTTTAGCCCATCGGTGCTCCAAGTCTCAATGCTGCCACATTGTCGGCACCTTAAATCACTAGCATCACGATGGCTTCTTCGTCGGTGATTGACAACTTTTTCCTTTAGCCCATTGGTGCTCCAAATCTCAACGCTGATGCTCTCCATCACTAGCTTGTCGACGATCGGGAGCTGAAATAACTAATGTATCAAAACCTTTTATCTGAATGCTGTCGCAGTTTCAGAGGTGAAATGAACTAATTTTATTGCTGCCGAAAGTTGATTGACGACGTTTGAATCGAAGCTTTAGTCCTTTGTGCTGTCGACACTGCGGAGGAGCTTCGTTGTAAACTTGCCAATATGTAGTTTGTATGTCTTCCAATCACCGATGATCTTCTATTGTCGCGCTATCGGAATGATTCTTGTCATTTATTGGAGCTTTGGTCTTCTCTACCACCGACACTTTGGAGGAGCTTCATTGTGAACTCGCCAATCCATAGTCTCTATGTCTCCCATCGTTGCGGCTCTTTATTGAACTATCTCGTCGATGGTTAGTCCTTAGAACCTTCGATCGACGACATTTTCATCTGGTCGCGGAAGTCATAGTCTATCTTTCTTCCACCGTTGCGGCTCCTTAGTGGACTATTTCGCCGATGGTTAGTCCTTAGAACCTTCGATAGCTGAAATGTTCATCTAATCACGAACCCATAGTCTATCCATGGCTAATGAGATGTTCTGATCCTCGCCCAAGCCACTGAAGCTACAACTTTGTGAAATTTTTTTATCAACCACAAAGAATTTCAAACTATTAGTGACATTCATATTCCTCATTGCATGAATTAAATTCTTCATACGAAAATAAATTATCTTGGGAGATAACATCTGGCTCCTAATTGGGGATGGGAACCTCCCAGTGAGGTCCCAAGAACTCCAGACCAAAATTCCTTTCCCTAAAAGAAACTAAGTAAATTAACACTNAGTACCTCTTCACCTTCCAAATTCTACAATTTGAAGGTGCTATTCTCATATACCTGGTCTATAACAAAATGGCCAATCCACAAAGAGTCAAATTTTCCATATTTCCCCTTGTTCTGTCTAACAGCATCCCACTTGAGGACCCAATAACCGTCCTGGAAGTTGTCTGCCTTTGCTCTTTTGTCAAACATGCCCTTTATCCTTTGTTAATGAGCCTCTGATTTTCCTACAACTTGCTCCATGATCTATTGTAACTCCACCAAATCCATCATCCTTCTCATCATATCATTTGGTTCATCTTCCTCTTCCTGAAAGAACTTTGCCACTGGAAGAATGAGATGGATAGGAAAGATGGCCTCAGTTCCATAAGCTAAATTGAATGGAGAAGTCCCTATGGATCTTTTGTCTGTTACCACATCAGCCCATAAAGCAAACTTAATTTTTGAATCCCATCTTTTTTGATTTGTCTCTAGCAGTTTCTTGATGATTCTGAATAAGCTTTTGTTGGATGACTCAGCCAGGCCATTGCCTTGTGGGTAATAGGATGTGGAGTGCACCAGTTGAATTCCCATTAATTCACACATTTTAACTAATGCCCCATCCTTAAAATCTGGTGCATTATTAGTCACTAACATTACTAGGAAACCAAACCTGCTGAAGATGTTCTCATATAAAAAGCTCATGATGACTTGGTGAGTGGCATTTCTGGTGGGTACTTCTTCTATCCATTTGGTAAAGTAGTCAGTGGCTACTAAGATCCATTTATGTTGTCCATTGGAAGATGGATTTATTTCACCTATGAAATCTAGACCACATTGTTGGAAAGAACCATTCACTATAACATGCCTAGGGGACAAGGATTTGAGCTGTGACTTCCCTATAAATATTTGACATTGGTCACAGGCCCTTACAAAAGTGCATACATCAGCAAAGAGGACTAGCCAATAGTATCATGATTTTAAGATCTTGTGGGTTGTGGTTTTCCAGTAGTGGTGGCCTCCACGTGTACTGGAATGAAAGTGATGCATGACCTGCTCTACTTCCTCTTTATCTAGACACCTTAACAAAATCCTAGACTGATCCCTCCAGTACAACAGTTTGTCAATTATGCAAAACTTGATTTATTTCAACAGAAGAGCTCATGCTTGGTTAGGAGTGAGATCAGGAGAAACTTCTAATTTAAGTAGAATTGAATGATACCTAAGTACCACTCATATGAAGATATGTTCTCAGCTACTGGTGGACTGTTATTCTGATCTTGATTTACTTTTGTTTCAGGTCCTACCATAGTCTACACCTTTGTTGATATGACACATGTGAAATTTATTCCCATCAGGTCACAGTTTTCTTTGGCCATGAGTTTGGCCAGACCTAATCCCTTTACCAGCTTAGTGGGTTTCACCTCTACATCAAACTCAATGAGTTTAGCCATCCACTTATCTCTCTTCCCATCAATGTAAGGCTGAGTCAAAACATCCTTCACAGCCGCTGAAGGGACATACGCAATGACCTTTGCATGGAGAATATAGATTATGAAAGTCTTCAAAGATTTTATGAGATCATAAGCCTACTTATCAATTGGGTCATACTTCAGCTCAGTATCTCTCAGGGTTCAGCTGAAGAAATAAATTGGATGATCAAGACCTTCATCATTATTTTGTAATAGTACAACTGCCACTATGTCATAAGATGCAAAAAAGAAAATGCAAAAACTGTTGGTGTAGTTGGGAGTAATCAAGGTTGGGGCCTCCATGATGGCTTTCTTAATGTATTCAAAATAATTTCTTGCTTGGTCAGTCCACTTCATTTCTACATCCTTTTTTAGCATGACTGTTATATGCTTTACCAGATCAAAGAAATTCGGAATGAACCTTCTCACAAATTTTATCTTGCCTAAAAAGGACTGAATGTCTCTTTTTGAACTTGGTATTCACAGTTTTTGGATTGCTTCCACCCTCATCGGATCAATATTTACACCTTCAACTGAGACTATGTGACTTAGGAGCTTTCCTTCACCGAGTGCAAACTGGGAATTATTAGGGTTCAGTGATATTCCATACCTTCTGCACTTTAGAAATACCTTCCTTAGATGCTGCAAGTGGTCATGATGGCTGTGAGAGTAAACTGTTAAGTCATCCAAATATATCAGCACAAATTTATCTTTTAGCCCTACAAATCTAGGTCCATAGCTCTCTGAAAATTAGCCCAACGTTCATTAGCCCAAATGGCATTTTAGCATACATCAAGGTGCCCCAGGGGGTGGTAAGGGAAGTCTTCTCTTGCTCATCTGGGTGCACAGCAACTTGGTTGTATCCAGAGAAGCCATCAAGGAAGGACATGACCCTAGACCCCAAGACTTTCTACAGTAGATGTTCCATCTTGGGCAGTGGATAGTTGTATTTTTTGGAACACTTGTTTAGGTTTATAAAATCTACACACAACCCAATTTCTCCATTTTTCTTTCTTACCACTACTAGATTTGCAATCCAATTGGAATACTTGAGGGGAATTATGATCTTTGCTTTGAGGAGCTTGTGGATCTCTTTCTCAGTGATTGGTAATAGAAGAGGGATGATGGGTCTCAACTTCTATTTGAAAGGAATGGTGTCCTTCTACAAAGGAATCCTGTGTTGGATGTTGTTGGTGTCATATGTTTTTAGGTCACTATACTCCCATGCAAAGACATTAGTAAACTCTTTTATCAAGATGCAATATTCAGACTTATGTTCAGCAGTTAGCCCAGTGGATAGATTTATTAGTTTTGGATGGCTCTAGCTACCTATGTTTTTCCCTTGGACAATAGGATCTAGCTCCCTTTTGGCAGGCTTGAAAGGGATGTCATTGTGATCAAACAGTTCTTCCAACGGTACTAGACCTCAAGGTATGTAGTTGCTGGGCAATTAGACAATATTGTACTCAGTTAATTTATCATTTAACTTGAGCTGTTTGGATTCCTCCATGTTAAGGTTTTCCTGGTCTATGTGTATGTCAGAGAATTCATCGACTAACTGAAGGAATGTACTAAGCTCCCCATCATTTTCAAACACCCTCCAAAATTTTACATTGTCTGGTAGAGAGGGTCTGTACTTGACCTGAACATCGTAGCTGAGTCTAGGGGGTAAAGGAGGAACAAACTGACTTACAGAGACAGCCAGGGAATCATCCAGTGATTCAAATCTCTAGGAATATATGACAGTTCAAAAAACATAAAGGAGTCTCTAAGTTTCCATACGTCATTCCTGTAGGCCTTCAATATGATATTTTCCATCTGAAAAGTGTTGTTGACCTACTGTATGATGAGGTATACATCCCCAAAAATATTCACACACATGATCCCCATCTCCTTGGATGCTTTAACTCTTAGAAGCAAGGCTTCATATTCTGCTACGTTGTTCATGGTTTTGAAATCGAGCTTGTAAGACAGGTGAATGTTTTCTTTAGATGGGGAGATCAATACTACACCCGCGCCTGCTGATTTTTGAGTGCTTGGCCAATCGAAATACATGGTCCAGATCATTGTTGTGACTTCTTCAGGCTACGGAAGGGCGGGCTCAGTGAGCTGAACTGATGTGTGCTGATTATCATCTATTTGCAAGATGCAAGACACAAAATCGGTGTCCACCGTGTAGATGGGGTGATTTACTGAGTGGCTCACCTTTCTTATGATGTATGCTAGCTGATTTTCACTGTATAGTCTGTTAGTCTCCCCTTCGAACATGGGAATGGTGGCATACGTGAGATCCATCTGAAGGGTGCTGCCCAATCTTTTGCTCCATGATCGGGATAGCAAGAGGCCAAATTTTGGAGGAATATCGGCCACTACGATGTCCATCATTACACTCTTTGAAGGTAGCTGAGTTAAGTTTACAGTAGGGTCATTGATGAGGCCCAAGCACTTGACGTTCCTGGAGTCAAAGGAGAATAAATCATGGTAGAAATTGGCAATGCTGAGGACAATTTCATCCATCGCATCCTTAGGAATTAGGTTATGAGAGGCTCCTAAATCTAGCAGACAGTTATGGAGGATTTTATCATGGATGTTCAAGGATAAATAGAATGGTGGGTAGGAGTCCTTTAGGTCTTCAATCATGGCTCCCAGGGTTACAACAAGCTTTTCATCTTGCAGGTTCACAAAGTCAGTGTCAATGTGCACCTTGGGATGAAGGGAATTCAGAATGGAGGTTTTAAATGCATCTTTCTTCATCAAATCAATTAAAGGGAAAGGGATTTTCAATTTTTTAATTTTAGAATCAAGGTTGAAAGAATTATGCAGCTTGTCTGGAAGCCTTACCTCATGAGCTCTAGGTTTTAGTTGGAATTGATTAGGTGTGGATAAAGGTGCTGATTTATGCAATGCTTTGGATGGAACAACCACTTTCTTTGGTAAAACAACAACCTTTCTATCAGGTGCAGCAGACTTCTTGATAGGTACAACATTTTTCTTGAGGGGAGCAACCAACATAGACCTCAGTTGGTAACCTTCCTAACCATCATCCTGATAGATAGCCTCTTCAGTGAGCTGCTCATCAATCAGGGCTTCTTCATATTCTTCCTATGTCAGAAAAGAATAGTCCACCTCATCCTCCATGCAATGGATATTGTCTTCAGCCTCTCCTTCTTCTTCAATGAATTCTGTCTCTTCTTTTAATACAACATTTTGAAATGGAGCTATTATCCTCTGGTCTTCCCCTTGATTTCTCTCCCTTCTAAGAATCTGAATAGGGGGGTTTCCTCTTCTATAAGGAACAAAATTTGGGTTTCGAGGAGAAAAGTTACTGGGCCCCTTACCCCTCACCGGCAGATGTCCTTGGTCCTAGCAGTTAGGTTATCCAAAATTTTGGTCATTTTTTCAATCTTGTTCTATGATGCCAAATCCCCACTGTAGTCTGCTAGCTGCTTTCTCTTGTCTACCTTCCCTTTGACCTTCTGAGATGCCATAATGTTTGACTCTACCTCTAGGGCATCATCCTGGATGAGTGATAAGGAGGTAGACCTCCTTTCTCTGAGAAGTAGGCAGAAGTCAGAGTCAAAGGAATTTGCATAATTTATCAGAGCTAAGGTACCGGTGGGATTAATATCAGTGGGGATCTTACTGTACATGTTGTTGAATCTCTTTGTAAAGTTGGAGATAGACTCACCATTTTCTCTTTTTAGGTTGCTGAATTCTGTGATATAGTAGAGGTGGTCTCTCCTCTCTCCCCAATGCTTCAGGAAAACATCATCTAGGGCCTCTATGCCTGCAACTGACCTAGCAGGCAGTAACTTAAACCACTTCCTAGCCTGGCCATCTAGGCTTTGCACAAAAATTTGGTCCATACATCTTCGTGTTCTATATTTATATTTTTATCATAGCTATAAAAAGCCTCTAGATGTTCTTCAGCAGTGAAATCACCTTCCCCTGTAAAATTAGGCATATACTTGAGGTAATCCCTGGTAGGCATGGCTATGAGAGGATTTGGCAAAATTAGGGGTGCATACCTAGCTACCAGGATCCCTTCCATCATGGTCAATTGAGGGGTAGCCATATTGGAAATGGGTATGGAGAGGGATGTGGAAGGCAGCACTTATGAAAATATTTGGTGAGAAGGAGGTGGTATACTTATCCCAGTGGAGTCACCAGGGATTGGATCTTCACAAGCAACAGTGCTTGAAGATGCCCAAGCCCTAGATTTTTTTGATGTATCTAAAAATTTATGGGAATTAAGAGTTTCAGCAGAAGAAATAAAAGCAGAAATATTTCTTGAAATACCTGATGTAGCATTTTGTGTAGCACTACTGGTCTGTCTTAGTAAAGCCCTAGCTTTCCTCAAGATTTCTTCTGGATCTGAAATGGGTGTTTCTGGTGGCCCCTTTGGGTTTGCTCTGGTACTTGGTATTCTTGAAGCCACCTTATATCAATGGAGTCACCAGATAGATGATTACAACCATAATAATGTCCAAGCCTTATCTATCATCAAAGCATGGATCTATGTCGTCTCCCAGGGAAGCTAAGCTTCAATCTCCTCTCCCTAGCAATGACACCACTTTGTTATTGTTAGAAAAATAGGACCACAAAGCAATAACAATTATACAGTTAAATGAATAAACAAGATGCAAAAACACATTAAACATTACAGAGAGACATAGATATAACATGGTTCACCCAAACAATGGGCTACGTCCACAAACAAATTTGCCAGGCCTTTTATTTCAGTCCAGAAAGATGAAGGGATACGCCTTATAGAAAAATCGCTGCACTTCCTCTTCACGCTCTCATAGTCTCTCTTCCAGTACAATACAATGCCCACATCCAGTACCATACAGTACTCACATCTAGTACCATACAGTACTCACATCCAGTACACTACAGTACCCAGTACAATACACAATGGAGCCTCCTCAAGCCTTATAAAGGCTTAATCACATGCAATACCATGGGACAATACCATGGGCTACAACAAACCATGTGCTAGACCTAACCACCTTTGAATCAATCCTGAGTCAAGGTTAACACATGCAATACCACGGTACAATACCATGGGCTACAACAAACCATGTGCTAGACCTAACCACCTTTGACTCAATCTCAAGTCAAGGTTAACGCTAACAATACCCCCTTTAAACTTGACTTGGAGTAATCACCAACTCCCCTCAAGTATTTACTTAGGAATCTTACATACACCCCCCTATCACCTAGGTCTATCTCCTAACTTTACCGGTGAGTTACCAGGGGTATGCATTCCTTAGAAGGGCTTACAGCCATATGCCCATTTATATGCAAACCACTCCATTACATTTTTATGTGCCTTCATGGTGACTAATCATAGCAACTCTACCGCTGCTGCACTTGCTGGACCTTGGACTTGGAAAATTTCTTCTTTTCACCTTCATGCTTTAAGGCCAACAAAAACCGAGTAAGAACTCAATTTCTCTATAGTTACTCCCTTTGTCAACATGTCTGCAGGATTCTGGCTAGTGTGAATATTTTCCAGTTTTAACAGTTCTTCATCTAGAACAGATCTTATGAAGTGGTATTTGAGTTCTATATGTTTAGTCCTTGAATGAGAGACTGAGTTCTTTGCAAGATGAATGGCACTCTCGCTGTCACTGTACATCCTACTATTCTCCTGTTTCTTACCCAATTCTTCCATGAACCTCTGCAACCAAATCATCTCCTTACTAGCCTCTGTAGTAGCAACATACTCTGCTTCCATTGTTGAAATTGTAACAACCTGTTGTAGTTTTGAAATCCAACTTAATGTTGTTCCACCTACAGTGAACACATACCCTGTGGTCCTCCTCCTGCTGTCTTTATCACCAACTATATCTGCATCAACGTATCCCTGTAGAACTGTGTCTAAACCTCCTAAACATAATGCATGAGAAGTGGTACCTCTCAAATACCTGAGAATCCACTGTACTGCTTTCCAATGATCTTTACCTGGATTATTCATATACCTGCTCACAACTCCCATTGCGTGTGAAATATTTGGTCTTGTCCACACCATGGCATACATCAAGCTCCCAACTGCTGACGAATAGGGAATCTTGGACATGTAATCTATCTCTTCCTATGTCTCTGGACACATATGCTTGCTTAGTCTGAAATGGCTTGCCAAAGGTGTGCTGACTGGTTTTGCATTCTGCATTCTAAACCTCTGCAACACCTTTTCTATGTACTCACCTTGAGACAATGTCAATTTGTGATTTTTCCTGTCTCTTGTTATTCTCATACCAAGGATTTGCTTTGTAGCACCCAAATCCTTCATCGCAAATGATTTAGCTAGTTTTCTTTTGAGCACATTTATATCCTGCATGTTAGACCCTGCAATAAGCATGTCATCCACATACAATAACAAGATAATATATCTTCTGTTATCTATCCTTTTGAAATAAACACAGTGGTCAGAATGACATCTATCATAACCTTGTTCTGTCATAAACTTATCAAATTTTAAATACCACTTCCTTGGAGCTTGCTTCAGGCCATACAAGCTCTTCTTCAACCTGCAAACCAAATTCTCCTTCCCTTTGACCTCATACCCTTGTGGCTGCTGCATATAAATCTCTTCCTCCAAATCCCCATGGAGAAAGGCCATTTTCACATATAATTGTTCAAGATGCAAATCTTCTACCACCACTAGACTTAAAATAGTTCTAATTGATGTCATTTTAACAACAGGAGAAAATATTTCATCAAAGTCTATACCTTTCTTTTGTGCACACCCCTTTACAACAAGTCTAGCCTTGTACCGCTTCTTTCCTCCATCTTCTTCCTTCAACCTGTAAACCCATTTATTCTGCAATTCCCTTTTTTCTACAGGAAACTTACCCAGATCCCAATTCTGGTTTCTTACCAATGGGTCCATCTCCTCATCCATGCCTTGCTCCCACTTCTTTCTAGTTTCTACCTGCATTGCTTCTTCAAAACATTCTGGCTCACCAGAATCAGTCATCAATAAATAATATAGTGAACGAGAGAATAGTTCAGGGGGTCTACTTAACTTGGTAGACCTTCTTACAATTGCAAGAGTTTCAGGTACCTGCTGTTGCTCTTGATTTTCTGGTGCTTTTGGAACTTCATTTCTTTTGATTTCATAAAGCACCGTGTACTCTGTGTTTTCCTTTTCTTCTTTCTTTCCCTGCAACTGATCTTTGTACATGACCTTTTCATTGAATACTACATCTCTAATCCTAAAGATTTTGTGATTTTTAAGATCCCATAAGCGATAATCAAAATCATCAACCCCGTATCCAATAAAGGTACATTTCTTGGATTTAGCCTCAAGCTTTGTTCTATCATCTTTATCAATATGGACAAATGCTTCACAACCAAAAGTTCTCAGAAATGAGTATTTTACCTGTTTACCTGTCCATGCCTCCTCTATAATTCCACCATCCAAAGTGCTTGAAGGTCCTCTATTTATTAAATAAACAGCAGTGTTTACAGCATCAGCCCAAAACTGTAAGGGCAACCCTACATGCAATCTCATACACCTAGCATGCTCCATGATCATTCTGTTCATCATTTTTGACATGCCATTTTCTTGGGGTGTTCCAAGGACTATCTTCTCTCTGTGAATCCCATTGTGTGAACAGCAATTGTCAAACTCCTTGCTGCAGTACTCGCTTCCATTATCAGATCTGAGACATTTCAACCTTTTTCCTGTCTCATTCTCATCCAAATCTTTCCACTTCTTAAAAGTATCAAACACATCAGATTTCTGTCTAATGCAATAAACCCAAGTTTTTCTAGTTGCATCATCAATAAAAGTAACATAATAACGAGAGCCACCAAGAGATTGTACCTGAGCTGGTCCCCATACATATGTATGGACAAGCTCTAAATTTTCACTCTTCTTTTGTTTCCTAACTCTGAGAAATCTAACTCTCTTCTATTTTCCATAAACATAGTTCTCACAAAATTCCAAACTTACCTGCTTCAGATCTAGAAGCAGTTTCCTTGAGTGGAGAATCTGCATCCCCTTCTCACTCATGTGGCCAAGCCTATGATTCCACAACGCTGCACCTATTTCTGTGGAAGCTATAGAAATAGAATAATCAGTGTTATGAGGACATAAATATAACGTACCTATCCTATTTCCTTTTGCAATTACCATTGATCCTTTAGTGACCTTCCACCACGTTTCTCCAAACGTAGACAAACAACCGCCATCTCCCAACTGCCCTGTTGAGATCAGATTTCTTTTCATAGTAGGAATGTGCCTTACATCCTTTAGCAACCATTCATTTCCATTAGTTAGTTTAATCCGTACCTTACCTTTTCCAACAATTTTACATGGTTCATCATCCCCCAATAACACACCCAAAATCACCTTGAACATAATCATAAAAGAATTTCCTATGGGGTGTAGCATGACATAAAGCCCCTGAATCTACTACCCAGTAATCATTAGTATTATGTAATGCAAGAATCAAAGCATCTTGTAATAGATCACTTGCTACATTAGCTTCCTGGGTAGTCTCTTGCTGCCTCTCACCTTTCTTCTTTGGTGCTCTGCAGTCTTTCTTTAGATGTCCTTTCTTACCGCAGTTCCATCATTCTATTTTTCCGAATCTGGATTTGGATCTTCCCTTTTTATACTTGCCGCAATTTCCTGGGCTCCTTCCTCTCTCTTTTTGTCTCCCTCTGCTCTCCATGGTCAACGCATTACCTGATGTCTCACCTGTGCTTTTCCTTCGCATTTCCTCGTTAAGAATAACACTAATAACATCATCAAACTTAAGAGTGCTTGAACTAGGGACAGAGTTACTTACAACCATGACCAAGCTATTCCATCTTTCTGGCAATGAGCACAAGATTAGAAGAGCCCTAACCTCATAAAAAAATTTCACTTTTACAGAACTTAACTGATTGGTAAGTGTATTAAACTCATTTAAACGGTCAGCAACAGATCCACTTTCCAACATCTTCATATTAAATAAACGCTTCATTAAAAATACCTTGTTAGAAGCCGAGGGTTTTTCGTAGAGCTTACTCAATGCGCTCATCACACCCTCTGTTGTTTTTTCTTTCGAAATATTGAAGGCCACCGACGAAGCTAGGAACAACCATATTGTTCCTAGTTCCTTTCTGTCAAGAACCTCCCATTCTTCATCCTTCATAGCCACTGGCTGTTTTGCTTTTTCGCCCAACGACAGGTACAGATATTTATGGTACAGATAGTCCTCCATTTGCATCTTCCATAACTAATAGTTTTGGCCATTAAATTTATAGACCCTAAACTTTCCTTCTTCCGCCATTGCTCCCACTCGAACCAGGAACCGTTCTTTCCTGCGAGTTTACAAACCAAATAGACCTTTTGGCTCTGATACCAATTGTTAGAAAAACAGGACTGCAGAGCAATAACAATTATACAGTTAAATTAATAAACAAGATGCAAAAACACATTAAATATTACAGAGAGACACAGATATAACGTGGTTCACCCAAACGATGGGCTACGTCCACAAACAAATTTTCCAGTCCTTTTATTTCAGTCCAGAAAGATGAAGGGATATGTCCTGCAGCAAAACCGCTGCACTTCCTCTTCACGCTCTCATAGTCTCTCTTCTAGCACAATACAATGCCCACATCCAGTACCATACAGTACTCACATCCAGTACACTACAGTACCTAGTACAATACACAATGGAGCCTCCTCAAGCCTTATAAAGGCTTAATCACATGCAATACCATGGGACAATACCATGGGCTACAACAAACCATGTGCCCAAACCATGTGCTATACCTAACCACCTTTAACTCAATCCTGATTCAAGGTTAACACATGGAATACCATGGGACAATACCATAGGATACAACAAACCATGTGCCCAAACCATGTGCTAGACCTAACCACCTTTGACTCGATCTCAAGTCAAGGTTAACCCTAACAATTATCTCTCTAGGAAAATTCTCTAGGTTGTAGCTCGAGGATGCCTGGTAACTTAAAATGTTTTTTTAGGGTTTTCTGATATGGATCAAGCCAGATATTCTATATAACCTCTCACTCTCAAGACATGCATGAAGCTCACTCAATTACAAGGATTTTAGTTAAAACTCGTTCAGTAGTTTGACAAAAAGGTGCAAGGATGGAGAACTCATCAAGCTGGCGAACTTACATGCAAAAAAAATGCATACAAATGGCTAAATCCTGACAAGGATGGTACTTATAAATCAAATCACATTAACTCACTCGGATAGGATGACAACTATTATCTATTAGTCAACTTGAAAATCACCTAAATGCGCATTCAGGAATAAGTACAGTAAAGATGAAGACGATGGCTGAACAAATCACAACAAATGAGCTTATATATAGAATAAACTAGATGATACACGTGATAGTGGAACATGCTTATAAATCCCCGGAGTCGAACCATTTTTAATAAATTAATCATGGGCTTTATAGTGTTCTACACAAATCATAGATCTTGAAAATTCGATCTGTTTACACTATAAAATACTTGTAAGTAATAGTTTTCCATATTAGGGATTCAAACACTTGCTAACTATTTGTCTATATATTATGAATATCTAGTTGACTGAGCGATCTTTTATTGACTGAAGTGGTCGCTAATAATCACCATTGTTGGTTCAGTGTGAAATTGCTGCCAATAGCTAGTGTCTCGGCATTTAACTGAAGTGATTTTTCTTGTTTAATCCACTCATTTTTTCTATCTTGTTGCCGCAGTCGCCGATCGAAAGCCTTTTCCTTTAGCCCATCGGTGCTTCAAGTCTCAATGCTGTTGCATTGTCGTCACCTTAAATCACTATCATCGCGACGAATTCTTCATCGGCGATCAACAAATTTTTCCTTTAGCCTATCGGCGCTCGAAATCTCAACGCTAGCGCTCTCCATCACTAGCTCGTTGGCGAACGGGACCTGAAATAACTAATGTATCGAAACCTTTTATTTGAACACTGCCGTAGTTTTGAATTTGAAACAAACTAATTTTATTGCTACTGAAAGTTGATTGACGACGTTTGAATCAGAAATTTAGTCCTCTGTGATGCTGACACTGTGGAGGAGCTTCATTGTAAACTCGTTGATCCATAGTCTATATGTATTTTGATCATCAATGTTCTTCTATTGGCACACTATTAGAATGATTCTTGTCATTTATCAGAGCTTTATTAGTATGTGTCATTGACACTGCAGAGGAGCTTCGTTGTGATTTTGTTGATCTGTAATTTGTGTGTATCCCATCGTTGTGGCTCCTTATTGAACTATCTTGCTGATGGTTAATCCTTAGAACCTCTGATTGCCGACGTTTTCATCTGGTCGCGGAAGATGTAGTCTATCTTTCTTCTACCTTTGTGGCTCCTTAGTGGAATATTTCTCCAATGGTTAGTCTTTAGAACCTCCGATCTCTAAAATTTTCATCTAATTGTGAAACCTGTAGTCTGTCGGTGGCTAATGAGATGTTCTGATCCTCGCCCAAGCCATTGAAGCTACAACTTTGTGAAATTTTTTTATCAACCACATAGACTTTCAAACTGTTATTGACATTCATATTCCTCATTGTATGAATTAAATTCTTCATATAAAAATAAATTATCTTAGGAGATAACATTTGGGATTGCCTATGGACTTGGATGTTAGGTCAGCACGCAGGTTGCTCCTCAACACCAAATAATTAATGTCTAGCCAGTACACCTTCACGCCAACCGGGAAGGAACAAATCAGCCAAGCCAACACCGTTGGGCTTATTAGGCCATGCACTTATATCAACAACACACTTATATCAACCATGCACTTATATCAACAATACACTTATATCAACCATGCACTTATATCAACAATAAACGACCATTTCCAGGTCCAGGATCTACTATGGATCCCTAGGCATATAACAGCCCTATTTCAGTGACATCTTCACCACGTCCTTTTATACATATCAAGCACAGTCAAGCCAACCTATAGTTGGGTTTATCAGACTGTCCAGCCAAGCCAATACACAATTTGGTTTATCAGGTTGCAAGCAACCAAGTCAATACACTTATATCAACAACCAAACTGCATCTGTTTATCCTATCAACACAAGCAATATAAGCAACCTCATAAGCATTATTTCTCTAAAACTGTAATCATGTTTCATATCGTTCACTATCAAGTATTGAGAAACCATGAGTGTGTCCACCCCTTAGGGTGTAATCAATATTGAAAACCCTTTCATGATTTGACATCAAGAAAGTGTGCACCCTTTTCCGATGTGTGCCATGTAGGCCCTATTCATGCTCAAGCAATTTGCCATAATGGAAATAAAATCAAAACATGCTCTACATATTGAATTTAACAATTTGACATGCATATTCTTAGCTAGGGTCACAGAACACTTATCCATTTTCCAAGGAAATATTCATTCGTTAAGGAGGAATGGGGATCCCTTCTCTGAGTTGACAGTCCCTTAGTTTTCCATCCCAACTCCTTGTTACCTTTCATATCCACACATGTCTTACCAACATAATCTATACCATCTCACTCATGTTTCTTACCAAACATGTAGTGCAGATGAGACATTTCCAAAATGTCCAATGGAGTTTCACCCGAAACCCATTTCCAAGATAGGGAGAACCTCCCCATAAAGTTTGGCTCCTGCAGGCCATCACACATAATATTCCTGCAATGTGTACCCTTGGCACATTCATCAAGTAGAAAAACAGTTAATCATTATTTGATAATACAATCCAAATTGATTGTTCCATAACCAAGCAATGACATTAGTAATTAAATTCAATAGGAATTTGCAACTCTGTCTACTACAGAAATTGATTTGCTTAGAAACGAGGCGATCCTCATTTTTTGGTCTCTTGTAAGAAGAACCACTATTCCCATTATAATTTTATGCTTACTAGCATCACATGAACATCCACTTACAACACGCCCTCCTGACACAATTCTATGCAAGCCAATAGTGATTAGTAGTTGTCAGCAATTGCTCAAATCTGAAATTTACAAATTCCAATTGACAACTCATTCTGCATACAGACTATTTTCACAGCCATGAGACTCTTCTCATGAGGTTTGGCTCTTTCACATGGTAGATTTCGGCCTTTGTCATGGTCTTACCCACATTTCCATGCCCCAAACAATCTACCTGAAACTTGAACTTCAATCAACCAAACACTTGGTAAGTCTTGATGCATATAACCTTTTTCCATTGCTACAACAATCACTGAAGCATTTTCAGAATTATAGAATTCAAATACTTCCAGCTGTTAGCACATCAATATTATCAAAACTCATTTACTTCATGCAATCATTATCGTACTAAAATTGAAAGGTATAGTCACATCATTTATGCAATTTAAATGAATTGTTTAGATACTCCTTACTTCACAAGCATATCATTGTACCACCTTGCCCTTCATGGTACTTATAAATCAAATCACATTAAATCACCAATAGGATGATAGCTATTAGCTATTAATCAACTTGAAAATCACCTAAATGCACATTCAGGCATAAGTACATTAAAGATGAAGACGATGGCTGAACAAATCACAACAAAAGAGCTTATATATAGAATAAACTAGATGAGACGCATGATAGTGGAATAGGATTATAATTCCCTGTATTCGAACCATTATTAATAAATTAATCATGGGATTGATAGCCTTCTACAAAAATCACAGATCCTGAAAATCCGATCTGTTGACACTATAAAATAATTGCAAGTAATAGTTTTTCCAGATTAGGGATTCAAACCCTTGCTAACTATTTGTCTATCTATTGTGAATATCTAGTTCACTTAGTGATCTTTTAATGACTGAAGTGGTTGCTGATAATCACCACTGCTGGGTCAGCGTGAAATTTCCGCCAACAACTAGTGTATCGACGTTTAACTGCAGTTATTTTTCTTGTTTAATCCACTGGATTTGTCTATCTTGTTTCTGCAGTCACCGATCAAAAGATTTTTCCTTTAGCCCATTGGCACTCCAAGTTTCAATTCTGCTACATTGTCATCACCTTAAATCACTAGCATTGCGACAGCTTCTTCATCGGTGATCGACAGATTTTTCCTTTAGCCCATCGGCACTCCATATCTCAACGCTGGTGCTCTCCATCACTAGCTTGTCACCGATCGAGAGCTAAAATAACTAATGTATCAGAACCTTTTATCTGAATGCTACCGTAGTTTTGGAGGTGAAATTAACTAATTTTATTGCAGCCAGAAGTTGATTGACGATGTTTGAATCGGAGCTTTAGTCCTCCGTGCCATCGAAACTGCGGGGGAGCTTTGTTGTAAACTCATCGATCCGTAGTCTGTATGTCTTTCGATCATCGATGATCTTCTATTGTCATGCTATCAAAATTATTCTTGTCATTTATCAAAGCTTTAGTCTTCTGTGCCACTGACACTGCGGAGGAGCTTCATTGTGAACTTGACGATCCGTAGTCTGTATGTCTCCTATTGTTGCAGCTCCTTATTGAACTATCTTGCCAATGGTTAGTCCTTAGAACCTTCGATCGTCGACGTTTTCATTTGGTCGTGGAAGCCATAGTCTATCTTTCTTCCACCATTGCATCTCCTTAGTGGACTATTTCTCTGATGGTTAGTCCTTAGAACCTTTGATAGCTGAAATGTTCATCTAATCGGTGAACCCGTAGTCTGTCGGTGGCTAATGAGATGTTCTGATCCTCACCCAAGCCACCGAAGCTACAACTTTGTGAATTTTTTTTATCAACCATAGAGAATTTTGAACTGTTAGTGACATTCATATTCCTCATTGCATGAATTAAATTCTTCATACAAAAATAAATTATCTTGGGAGATAACATCTGGCTCCTAATTGGGGATGGGAACCTCCCAGTGAGGTCCCAAGAACCCCAGACCAAAATGCCTTTCCCTAAAAGCAACTAAGTAAATTAACACTATTATTTATTGTTCCATTGGGAATGGAGTCTTATTCTAAAAGAAAAACAACCTACTATCTACTAATTTACAATCATAAGGCCTTAGAGCCTCAAATAAAATAGAGTTTTAGGAACCGCCCATTTATTGGGCCATCAAGTACCTCTTCACCTTCCAAATTCTACAATTTGAAGGTGCTATTCTCATATACCTGGTCTATAACAAAATGGCCAATCCACAAAGAGTCAAATTTTCCATATTTCCCCTTGTCCTGTCTGACATCATCCCACTTGAGGACCCAATCTCTGACCTAGAAATTGTCTGCCTTTGTCTTTTTTCAAACATGCCCTTTATCCTCTGTTAATGAGCCTCTGATTTTCCTACAACTTGCTCCTTGATCTACTATAACTCCACCAAATCCATCATCCTTCTCATCACATCATTTGGTTCATGTTCCTCTTCCTGAAAGAACTTTGCCATTGGAAGGATGAGCTGGATAGGAAAGATGGCCTCAGTGCCATAAACTAACTTGAATGGAGAAGTCCCTATGGATCTTTTTTCTGTTACCCTATCAGCCCATAAAGCAAACTTAAGTTTTGAAACCCAACTTTTCTGATTTGTCTCTAGCAATTTCCTGATGATTCTGACTAAGCTTTTGTTGGATGACTTAGCCAGGTCATTTCCTTATGGGTAATAGGATGTGGAGAGCACCAGTTGAATACCCATTGATTCACACATTTTAAATAATGCCCCAACCTTAAAAGCTAGTGCATTATCAGTCACTAACATTACTGGGAAACCAAACCTACTGAAGATGTTCTCATGTAAAAATATTATGATGACTTGGTGAGTGCCATTTCTGGTGGGTACTGTTTCTATCCATTTGGTAGAATAGTCGGTGGCTACTAAGATCTGTTTATGTTGTCCACTGGAAGATGGATTTATTTCACCTATGAAATCTAGACCCCATTGTTGGAAAGGCCCATTCACTGTAACAAGCTTAAGGGGCAAGGATTTGAGCTACTGCTTCCCTATAAATATTTGACATTCGTCACAGGCCCTTACAAAAGTGCATACATCAGGAAAGAGGACTGGCCAATAGTATCCTACTTTTAAGATCTTGTGGGTTGTGGTTTTCCAGTAGTGGTGGCCTCCACATGTATTGGAATGAAAGTAATGCATGACCTGCTCTGCTTCCTCTTTATCTAGACACCTTAACAAAATCCCAGACTGATCCCTCTAGTACATCAGTTTGTCAACTATGCAAAACTTGGCAGATTTCAACTTAAGAGCTCGTGCTTGGTTAGGAGTGAGTTCAGGAGAAGCTTCTAATTTAAGTAGAAATTGAATGATACTTGAGTACCACTCATATGAATATATGTTCTCTGCTACTGGTAGACTGTTATTCTGATCTTGATTTACTTCTGTTTCAGCTGCTACCATAGTCTGCACCTTTGCTGATCTGACACATGTGAAATTTATTCCCATCAGTTCATAGTTTTCTTTGGCGATGAGTTTGGCCAAACCTAATCCCTTTACCAGCTTGGTGGTTTTCCCCTCTACATCAAACTCAATGAGTTTGGAAATCCATTTATCTCTCTTCCCATCAATGTCACGCTAAGTCAAAACATCCTTCATAACCGCTGAAGGGACATACACAATGACCTTTGCATGGAGAATATAGATTCTTAAAGTATTCAAAGATTTTATGAGAGCATAAGCCTGCTTCTCGATTGGGTCATACTTCAGCTCAGCATGTCTCAGGGTTCTGCTGAAGAAAGCAATTAGATGATGAAGACCTTCATCATTCTTTTGTAACAGTACAACTTCCACTATGTCATAAGATGTAAAAGAGAAAATGTAAAAACCCTTGGTGTAGTCAGGACTAATCAGGGTCGAGGTCTCCATGATGGCTTTCTGAATGTCTTCAAAATAATTTCATGCTTGGTCAGTCCACTTCATTTCTGCATCCTTTTTTAGCATGATTGTTATATGCTTTACTAGCTCGGAGAAATTTGGAATGAACCTTCTGACAAAGTTTATCTTGCCTAAAAAGGACTGAATGTCTCTTTTTGACCTTGGTATTGACAGTTTTTGGATTTCTTCCACCCTCACCAGATCGATCTTTACACCTTCAGCTGAGACTATGTGACCTAGGAGCTTTCCTTCACCGAGTGCAAACTGGGACTTCTTAGGGTTCAGTGATATTCCATACCTTTTTCACTTTAGAAATACCTTCCTTAGATGCTGCAAGTGGTCATGATGGCTGTGAGAGTAAACTATTAAGTCATCCAAATATATCATCACAAATTTATCTTTTGGCCCTACAAAAGCTAGGTCCATAGCTCTCTGAAAAGTAGCCCCAGCATTCATGATCCGTTGGACCTCAACTTGAGTGCATTAAAAGTTTATTTAAAGAATGCGTTAATCCATTTGGTGGATTCATCAAATAGATTTAACAGTTAATTAAACGCTGAAATCTGATATAACAACAAACTAAACAGGAAATGAAACAACAAAATAGAAACAGAAATGAGAAACACTGAAACAGAGAGCCACAAACACAAAAATTGATAACGGAGTTCACCCCCTCCACTGGGATATGTCTCCGGATCCCTCTCCAATGGGTACCAATCCAATTAATCTCTTTAAGATGGTACAAAATGGTTCTGGAATCAACTTCAGCAACTGTAAACAGAATGATGTACAAAGTCTTCAAGACCTCTCTTCTAGAAAATTACAATTAGCCTTCGAAAGGCAAAGAAAGCTAGATTATAACAGAGAATGTCAACTTCAAAAGAACAGCGTCTGGGCACTTCGCAGAAACTCCCCAAGTTTCTCATAACAAAAAAACAAAGCTCTGCGCTCTAACACAACCTCCGTCCCCCCTCACTGGCCAGAATCGCCTTTATAACAACGTTCAGTGCGAGGATAAGTAACGGGTTTTCATTACAGCTGTTACCTTCTTTATTATCGTTACAACCATATGCTAAACTGAACCATGCAATCCCACCAAATTTCTGCACAAGCTTTATGTTACCACGATGTTCCATATCCTCGAAACGTTGCTACTAAATCCACGCACATGTGTTGACTCACAACACATTTCAATAACCTGCAACCGAGCTATGCCACATGTAACGTAACCATTTGATGTCACCACCAACTTCACAGCAACCGATATATACAGGTCGTAGCAAATGTGATATCTATGTCGCAGCAACTCAGCATGTAACCAATGTCACAGCATTGCAGCATATAACCAATGTCGCAGCATCGCAGCATGTAACCAATGTCACAGCATCGCAGCATATGTGACCAATGTCACAGCATCGCAGCATGTAACCAATGTTGTAGCATCACAGCATATGTGACAGTGCACCCTCATCTAACCGCCAGAATAGTGCCATTTAACCATGCACAAGACCGCTAGAGGGTATTCACTTAGCCGCGCGGCTGTTCACGAACCATTCGGTGCTCCACTTGACGGTGCGCAAGACTGCCAAAATTTTTCCAACTAACTACATGAACATGTTACAACTGCGCAGGCTATACTATCACTGTGCAAGCTGCACATCCCATGCAAGATGCGCAAGCTATGCGGCCCATACAAGCTATGCGATGTTATGTCAGACCATGCGGCCGTTAAGGCTAGTTGCACACTATGTTTAGCATATGAGTTAACAACATATGTTATGTCCTTTGAACCATAGATTAACCATTGTACCATATTGGATCAGTGTAAGTTTTGAAGATGAATAATCCATCGGATCATTCCTCCCCACTAGAGAGATTTTGGACCTCCAAAATCCTGAATCATTATGCAAGTAAGTGAGGGTACAGCTTCCTCACTTTTCCAATCTCCATCCATCTTGCTATGCTAGGATGAATTCCTTTAAGCCTCACACGAAGGTACTCAGCATTCCCCCTTCGTGAAGTCCTTAAATTTCTATCAAGAATAACATCATCCTGCAACTCTTTCATGTATTCTGGTGCCATATCATCAACTGAAGGAATTTGTATGTTAGTTTCCTCATCCATGATCATAGGAGGCTCATACAATTTAAGATTCTCAACATTGACAACTGAATAAATTTGCATGTATGGAGGTAAATTCAATTGAAAAGCATTAGTACCGTTCTTTTCCAAGATCTCAAAAGGACCATACTGGATAGGCTTAAGATTTTTACCTTCACCTTTCATTCTTTCTTTGGTGATATGTAACCAAACTCTGTCACCAACCTGAAATTGATGATCAACTCGATGCTTGTCATGCCTGGCTTTGTACTTTGCCTGGCTCTTCTCAAATTGTTCTTGAATTGTCTGTTGCACTGCTTGGATTCTTTGAATGAATTTTAAAGCTTTATCTGCATCATGATGTCCATCTACTGCATCTTTACCAAAAGAGAAGTCCATCGGTGTTTTTGGCAGATAACCAAAACAAGTTTCAAAAGGAGATCTTTTCGTGGAAGAATGAACTGCATGATTGTAAGCATGATGTATATACTGCAACTGCTCATCCCAAAGTTTAGGATGTTTACTACAATATCCCCTAAGCATCTGAACCACTGTTCTGTTTACTACCTCTATTTGCCCATCGGCCTGTTGATGAAAAGCTGTACTTTTCTTAAGTTTGGTATCCATAAGCTCCCATAAGGTTGACCAGAATTCTCCCAAGAACTAGGAATCCCGATCAGATACAATAGACATGGGTAGCCCAAAATGTACCCAAACATTCTGAAAGAATAGATAAGCTGTTTGTTCAGTAGTGATTTGTTTGTTATAGGGCATTAAGATACACATTTTGCTGAATCTGTCCACAACAACATATAGGTAATCATGACCTTTTCTAGACATAGGTAGTCCTCCTGCAAAGTCCATAGAAATACTTTCCCAAGGATGAGAAGAAACTGGAAGAGGTGTGTACAAACCCAATTTCCTATTGCTAGGCTTACTCATTGCACACATAACACAACCTCTTATGTATTTAGCTACAGTTTCTTGCATCTGAGGCCAATAACAATGATTCTGCAATACAGACAATGTTTTACTTATTCCAAAATGTCCTGCAATCAATTAACTATGTGCTTCTTGAATCACATACACTCTCTCTTTCTCTGGAATACAGAGTTTACCAAGATAATACAAGAGTTGATTATGCACATAATGGTTCTCTTCCTGTCTACCATGTATTAGTGATGCATATACTTTCTTAAAATATTTATCTTCTGCATAATGTTCAATATAACTTTCATGTGTTAATGAACTGTTTTGAAGAATGATTGAAGTGTTTGTAGGAGGCCTTGATAACATGTCTGCTACCTTATTATGAATTCCCTTTTTGTATTTAATTACAAGATGAAACTGTTGCAAGAATCCCATCCATCTTAAATGCCTACTTTGCTGTACTTTAGTTTGAGATTGTAAATATTGAAGTGGATGATGATCAGTATGTATGAATGTTTCTTTTCCCATGAGATAATGTTTCCACTTCTTCACACTCTTTACTAAAGCATACAATTCTTTGTCATAGGTCAGATAGTTACTTACCGCAGTAGAGAATGTTTCTGAATGGTAAAAGACTGGCTTCCTCCCTTGCATCAAAATGGCTCCCATGGCAAACCCACTGGCATTGGTCTCGATCTCAAATGGCTGCTGCAAATCTGGCAACATTAGAACTGGTGCTATGCTAATCCTTTCCTTCAAAGTGTTGAAGGCTCTCTGATGCTTGCCTCCCCACTGGAAAATTTCTTTAACACTTGTCAACGCATGTAATGGAGCAGCAATGGAAGAAAAACCAAAACTGAATTTCCTCCAATACTGAACCGCACCTAGAAAACTTTTGATTTCAGTAACGGTGTTAGGCCGTGGCCAATTTACAATGACAACAACCTTGGCTGGGTCCACTCGCAGGTGGCCTCCACCAATAATATGGCCCAGATATACTAAAGAAGTTTTAGCAAACTCACATTTAGACATTTTTACATAAAGCTTCTCCTTCCTCAATACATCTAAAACCTTCTTCACATGTATAATGTGCTCCTCCTAGGTTTTTCTAAACACTAGGATATCATCCAGATATACAATTTCAAAATCATCAATGAATGGACGAAAGACATCATTCATGACCCGCATGAAAGTAGCAGGTGCATTACAGAGCCCGAAAGGCATCACAAGCCATTCATACAAACCCTGTTTGGTTTTAAACGCTGTTTTCCAAGCATCATTTTCAGCAACCCAGATTTGATGATACCCACTACGCAGATCTACTTTTGTAAAGTAAGTTGCATGTTTCAACTGATCAAGCAAATCATCAATGCGAGGAAGAGGATACCTATTTTTAATGGTGATTTTGTTGAGGGCCCTATAGTCAATGCACATCCTCCAAGACCCATCCTTCTTCGGAACCAAGACTATAGGAGAGCCACAAGGAGAAGTGCTTGGCCGGATGACCCCCTTCTCAATTAGCTCCTTAACTTGCTTCTTGATTTCCTCATTATACATTACAGACATCCAGTACATAGCTATGTTCAGGAGTGGCACATCTTGCTACAAATGTATCTCATGCTGAATCTCTCTCTTGGGTGGTAACCCCTTCGGATCTTGAAACAAACCATCATACTCAGAAATGATTTCAATCAGATCATATTTATGCTTAGGGTCACATCCTTCAAAAGATTTATAGATCTCATCATTTTTCACCTTAACCATCATTAACACAAAATTCTTACTAGCATTTACCAGCCTCTTCATTTTTCCTGCAGAAACTATTGCTAGATTTGTTTTTGTCTTATGTGCTCGTACAATATATTCCACACCATCTTTAAAAAGATTATACTTATTCTGCTCTCTATAAAAGACTGCTTTCCGGTCATACAAATATGGACTCTCAAGTACAATTCCACAAATGTCAAGTGGTACTACATCCAATTCTACCTCATCCATAAACTTTTTAGTAATTGCAAATTTTAATACACATTTCTTTGTAACTTGCAATTGTGTATCATTAGTAACCCAACCAAGAGGATAGGGTTTTTCATGAGGCATAGTAACTAAATGCAATTTCTTAACCACTTCTTCTGATATCAGATTTACTTGTGAACCACTATCAAACAATGTATCAATCTTTGTTTGATTTGCAATGACATGAACATGAAACAGTGCACTTCTATGTTTATCATTTTTCTTAGAAGTAGATGGCAGATTTGTACTTGCACTAGAACTTGATTTTGCATCAATGGGAAGTGAAATAATTTTATTCTTACCCTGGATTCCGACAGCTGTAACCTTTGTTTCATCACCTGAGTTGGATCCCAAGTCTTGAATAACTGCTGCAGTAGCTTTTGCTTTGCCTTTATCTTTGTATCCCCCGTACTTCTTTGGCCTTAACTGCGGATGAAGTTTCCAACACTTAGAGACATCATGTCCCTTCTGACAATGCGAACATGTAGGCTTTTCACCCTATTTCTTAACAGTAAGCATCTTTTTTTTCCTTTATCTTGACCTTTTGATTTGCTATCAAATTTAAAGGATTTCTTCACAAAAGTATCATTAGCATGCTTACCCCTACCTTCTAAATGGGTAGCTTGAACACATACATCATCCAAATTACTGGGGTTAAACATCAACAAAGTATGTCTCAAATAAGAATGCATGCCACCAATGTACTTAAGAAGAGTTTCCTGTGTATCTAATGAAACATTCAATGCAATAGCCCTCTTTTTGAATTCATGAGTATAGTCTTGAATATTTTGTCCGTTAGCTTGTCTAAACATTTGCCAACTCATGGTTAATTGTTGGATATGTCCTAAAGGATAAAATTGTTTCCTTAATACTTCAATGAATTCATTCCAAACTGAAATAATTTTACCATTTTTCCAAAGATCTTGTTGAATCTTTCTCTCCCACCAAGTAAGAGCCATACCACTCATCCTCAAAGTGGCCAATTGAATCCTGGAAGGGTCATCATTAATTCCCTGCACCCTACAATATACTTCAAGCTGCTTGATCCAATTGTCTAACTTTTCAGCATCTAAATCTCCATTATAAATAGGTAATTCAAATTTCACATCCAATTTGAAATAAGGCATATCAGGACTTGCATTATTTGAATGAGAAGTATGGGAAGAGAAATATTGATAAGTTTCAGGACGATCACCATCACCTCCTACTCCTTTACCCTTTTCTTCCTTCTTCACTTCTGCATCTTTGGATGAAGATCCTTCTTCTTTCTTCTTCCTTTCTGCTCGCTCATCGAGTAGAATTTCCATCATGGCTTTCATGCTCATAAAAGCCTCCAAAAACTCAGTTTCTGAAATAACAGGTTTTTCCCGTTCTGTATGTCCTTCTTCTTCCCCCCGTGGAGAAGATATGGTTCTTGAGAATGTTCTCCTTGAGCCAATCTCGGGATCTCCTTCAATTAATTCTCCTTCACCATGCTTTAACCTGAACCTGGTAAGCATTCACAAACTTGCACCAGCAGTTAACCTGCTCTGATACCATAACATGATCCGTCGGACCTCAACTTGAGTGCATTAAAAGTTTATTTAAAGAATGTGTTAATCCATTTGCTAGATTCATCAAATATCTTTAACAGTTAATTAAACGCTGAAATCTGATATAACAACAAACTAAATAGGAAATGAAACAACAAAACAGAAACAGAAATGAGAAACACTGAAACAGAGAGCCACAAACATAGAAATTGATAACAGAGTTCACCCCCTCCACTGGGATATGTCTCCGGGTCCCTCTCCAATGGGTACCAATCCAATTAATCTCTTTAATATGGTACAAAATGGTTCTGGAATCAACTTCAGCAACTGTAAATAGAATGTTGTACAAAGTCTTCAAGACCTCTCTTCTAGAAAATTACAATTAGCCTTCGAAAGGCAAAGAAACCTAGATTATAACAGAGAATGTTGACTTCAAAAGAACAACGTCTGGGCACTTCGCAGCAACTCCCCAAGTTTCTCATAACAGAAAAACAAAGCTCTGTGCTCTAACACAACCTCCATCCCCCCTCACTGGCCAGAATCGCCTTTATAACAACGTTCAGTGCGAGGATAAGTAACGGGTTTTCATTACAGCTATTACCTTCTTTATTATCATTACAACCATATGCTAAATTGAACCATGCAATCTCACCAAATCACTGCACAAGCGTTATGTTACCATGACGTTCCATATCCTCGAAACATTGCTACTAACTCCATGCACATGTGTTGAATCACAACACGTTGCAATAACCTGCAACTGGGCTATGCCACATGTAACATAACCATTTGATGTCACCACCAACTTTGCAGCAACTAATATATACAGGTCGCAGCAAATGTGATATCTATGTCGCAGCAACTCAGCTTGTAACCAATGTCGCAGCATCGCAGCATGTAACCAATGTCATAGCATCACATCATATGTGACCAATGTCACAGCATTGCAGCATGTAACCAATGTCGCAGCATCACAACATATGTGACCGCACACGTGCCGTGCACCCTCAACTAACCGCCAGAATAGTGCCATTTAACCGTGCACAAGACTGCTAGAGGGTATTCACTTAGCCATGTGGCTGTTCATGAACCATTCGATGCTCCACTTGACGGTGCACAAGACTGCTAAAACGTTTCCAACTAACTGCGCAAACATGTTACAACTGCGCGGGCTATACTATCACTGTGCAAGCTGCGCGGCCCATGCAAGCTGTGCGACCCATACAAGCTGCGCGATGTTATGTCGGACCGCGTGTCCCTTAAGTCTAGCCGTGCACTATGTTTAGCATATGAGCTAACAACATATGTTATGTCCTTTAAACCATAGATTAACCATTGTACCATATTGGATAAATGTAAGTTTTGAAGATGAATAATCCACCGGATTAGTTCATTAGCCAAAATTGCATTTTAGCATACATGAAGGTGCCCCAGAGGGTGGTAAAGGCAGTCTTCTCTTGGTCATTTGGGTGCATAACAACTTGGTTGTATCCAGAGAAGCCATCAAGGAAGGACATGAACCTAGCCCCCGATACTTTCTGCAACAGATGTTCCATCTTGGGTAGTGGATAGTTGTCTTTTTTGGAACACTTGTTCAGGTTTCTAAAATCCACACACAACCTGATTTCTCCATTTTTCTTTCTTACCACTACTAGATTTGCAATCCACTTGGAATAACTAAGGGGAATTATGATCTTGGCTTTGAGGAGCTTGTGGATCTCTTTCTCAATCACTAGTAATAGAAGAGGGATGATGGGTCTCAACTTCTATTTGAAAGGAATGGTGTTCTTCTCCAAAGGAATCCTATGCTGGATGATGTTGGTGTCATATGTTTTTAGGTCACTATACTCTCATGAAAAGACATCAGCAAACTCTTTTATCAAGCTACAATATTCAGACTTCTGTTCAGCAGTTAGCCCAGTGGATAGATTTATCATATTTGAATGGCTCTGGCTGCCTATGTTTTTCTCTTGGACAACAGGATCTAGCTCCCTTTTGGCAAGATTGAAAGGGATGTCATTGTGATCAAACAATTCGTCCAATGGTACTAGACCTCAGGGTATGTAGTTGCTGGGCAATTGGACAATATTATGCTTAGTTACTTTATATTTTAACTTGAGCTGTTTGGATTCCTCCATGTTAAGGTTTTCTTGGTCTATGTGTATGTCAGAGAATTCATCCACTAACTGAAGGAATTTACTAAGGTCCGCATCATTTTCAAACTCCCTCCAAAATTTTACATTGTCTGGCAAAGAGGGTCTGTACTTGACCTGAACATCGTAGCTGTGCCTAGGGGGTAAACGAGGAACAAACATACTTGCAGAGACAGCCAAGGAATCAGACAGGTGATTCAAATCTCTAGGAATATATGATAGTTCAAAAAACATAAAGGAGTCTTTGAGTTTCCATACCTCGTCCCTGTAGGCCTTCAATCTAATATTTTTTGTCTGAAAAGTGTTGTTGACCTACTGTATGATGAGGTATGCATTCCCAAAAATATTCACACACATGATCCCCATCTCCTTGGCCGCTTTAACTCCTAGAAGCAAGGCTTTATATTCTGCTACATTGTTTGTGGTTTTGAAATTGAGCTTGTAAGACAGGTGAATGTTTTCTTTAGATGGGGAGATGAAGACTACACCCGTGCCTGCTGAGTTTTGAGTGCTTGCCCCATTGAAATACATCATCTAGATCGATGTTGTGACTTCTTCGGGCTGTGGACGGGTGGGCTCAGTGAGCTGAATGGATGTCTGCTGATTATCATCTATTTGCAAGATGCAAGACCCAAAATCGGTGTCCACCGTGTAGATGGGGTGATTTACTAAGCAGCTCTCCTTTCTTATGATGTATGCTAGCTTATTTTCACTATACGGTCTCTTAGTCTCCCCTCTGAACATGGGATGGTGGCATACATGAGATCCATCTGAAGGGTGCCGCCCAATCTTTTGCTCCATGACTGAGATAGGAAGAGGCTGAATTTTGGAGGAATATTGGCCACTACGATGTCCATCATTACACTTTTTGAAGGTATCTGAGTTAATTTTACAGCAAGGTCTTTGATGAGGCCCAAGCACTTGAACTTCCTGGATTCAAAGGATAATAAATCATGGGAGGGCTTGGTAATCCTGAGGCCGATTTCATCCATCACAACCTTAGGCATTAGGTTATGAGAGGCTCCTGAATCTAGCAGACAGTTATGGAGGATTTTATCATGGATGTTCAAGGATATATAGAATGGTGGGCAGGAGTCCTCTAGGTCTTCAATCATGGGGCCAAGGGTTACAACAGGCTTGTCATCTTGCAGGTTCACAAAGTCAGTGTCAATGTGCACCTTGGGCTGAAGGGAATTCAGAATGGAGGTTTTAAATGAATCATTCTTCATCAACTCAATTAAGGGGAAAGGGATTTTCAATTTTTGAATTTCAGACTCAAGCTTGAAATAATAATGCAGCTTGTCTAGAAACCTTACCTCATGAGCTGTAGGTTTCAGTTGGACTTGATTAGATGTGGCTAAAGGTGCTGTTTTATGCAATGCTTTGGATGGAATAGCCACTTTCTTTGGTAAAACAACAGCCTTTCTAGCAGGTGTAGTAAGCTGCTTGACCGGTACAACATTCTTCTTGAGGGGAGAAACCAACCTAGACCTCAGTTGGTAACCTCCTTGATCATCAACCTGATAGACAACCTCTTCAGTGATCTGCTCATCAATCATGGCTTCTTCATATTGTGCCTGTGTTAGAAAAGAATAGTCCACCTCATCCTCCATGCAGTGGATATTGTCTTCAGCCTCTCCTTCTTCTTCAATGAATTCTGGCTGTTCTTCTAATACAACATTTTTAAATGGATCTCTTATTCTCTGGTCTTCCCCTTCATTTCTCTCCCTTCTAAGAATATAAATAGGGGGGTTTACTCTTCTATAAGGAACAAAATTTGGGTTTCGAGGAGCAAAGTTACTGGGCCCCTTACCTCTCACTCGCAAATTTCCTTGGTCCTTCAATTTAGACATTTCAACAGTCAGGTTATCCAAAAGGTTGGTCATTTTTTCAATGTTGTTCTCTGATTCCAAAGCCCCACTGTAGTCTGTTGGCTGCTTTCTCCTGTCTACCTTCCCTTTGACCTTCTGAGATGCCAGAATGTTTGACTCTACCTCTAGGGAAGTATCCTGCATGAGTGATAAGGAGGCAGACCTCCTTTCTCCAAGAAGTAGATAGAAGTCAAAGTCAAAGGCATTTGCATAATTTACATAGTTGAGGTACCTGTGGGTTTAATCTCAGTGGGGATCTTGTTGTACATGTCGTTGAATCTCTTGGTAAAGTTGGAGATAGACTCACCATTTTCTCTTTTCAGGTTGCTAAATTCTGTGATATAGTAGAGGTGGTCTCTCCTCTCTTCCAATGATTCAAGAAAACATCATCTAGGGCCTCTATGCCTGCCACTGAACCAGCAAGAAGTTCCTTAAACCGATTCCTAGCCTAGCCATCTAGGCTTTGCACAAACACTCTGGTCCATACATCTTCATGTTCTATATTTATATTTTCAGCATAGCTATAAAAAGCCTCTAGATGTTCTTCAGCAGTGAAATCCCCTTCCCCTGTAAAATTAGGCATATACTTGAGGTAATCCCCAGTAGGCATGGATACGAGAGGATTTGGAAAAATTACGGGTGCATACCTAGCTACCAGGATCCTTTCCATCTTGGTCAATTGAGGGGTAGACATATTGGAAATGGGTATGGACAGGGATGTGGAAGGCAACACTGATGAAAATATTTGCTGAGAAGGTGATGGTATACTTATCACAGTGTAGTCATTAGTGATTGGATCTTCACAAGAAGCAGTGCTTGAAGATGCCCAAGCCCTAGATTTTTCTGATGTATCTAAAAATTTCTGGGAATTAAAAGTTTCAGTAGAAATATTTCTTGAAATACCTGATGTAGCATTTTGTGCAGCACTACTGGTCTGTCTTAGTAAAGCCCTAGCTTTCATCAAGATTTCTTCTAGATATGAAACGGGTGTTGTTGGTGGCCCCTTTGGGTTTGCTCTGGTACTTGGTATTCTTGAAGACACCTTATATAAATAGAGTACCAAATAGATGATTACAACCATAATAATTTCCAAGCCTTGTCTATCATAAAATCATGGATCTATGTCGACCCCAAGGGAAGCTGAGCTTCAATCTCCTCTCCTTAGAAACATCGCCACTTTGTTATCTCTCTAGGAAACTCCTCTAGGTTGTAGCTCGAGGATGCCTGGTAACTTAAAATGTTTTTTTTGGGTTTTCTGATATGGATCAAGAAGGATAACCTATATAACCTCTCACTCTCAAGACATGCATGAAGCTCACTCAATTACAAGGCTTTTAGTTACAACTTGTTAAGTAGTTTGACAAAAAGGTGCAGGGATGGAGAACGCATCAAGTTGGTGGACTTACATGCAAAACAAATGCATACAAATGGATAAATCCTAACAAGGATGGTACTTATAAATCAAATCACATTAACTCACCAATAGGATGACAACTATTAGCTATTAATCAACTTGAAAATCACCTAAATGCACATTCAGGCATAAGTACAGTAAAGATGAAGACGATGGTTGAACAAATCACAACAAAATATCTTATATATAGAATAAACTAGATGAGATGCGTGATAGTGGAATGGGATTATAAATCCCCATTGTCGAACCATTATTAATAAATTAATCATGGGCTTTATAGACTTCTACAAAAATCACAGATCCTGAAAATTCGATCTGTTTACACTATAAAATACTTGCAAGTAACAGTTTTTCCAGATTAGGGATTCAAAACCTTGCTAGCTATTTGTCTATCTATTGTGAAGATATAGTACACTAAGTGATCTTTTAATGACTGAAGTGGTCATTGATAATCACCATTGCTGGTTCAGTGTGAAATAGATGCCAACAACCAGTGTCTCGGTGTTTAACTTAATTGATTTTTCTTATTTAATCTGCTGGATTTTTCTATCTTGTTTCCGCAGTCGCCGATCGGAAGATTTTTCCTTTAGCCCATCGGCTCTCCAAGTCTCAATGCTGCTGCATTGTTGGCACCTTAAATCACTAGCATCACGACAGCTTCTTTGTTGGTGATCAGCAGCGTTTTCCTTTAGCCCATCGACGCTCCAAATCTCAACGATGGCGCTCTCCATCACTAGCTCGTTGGATATCGGGATTTGAAATAACTAATGTATTGAAATATTTTATATGAACGCTGTCGTAGTTTTGGAGGTGAAACAAACTAATTTTATTGCTACCGAAAGTTGATTAATGATGTTTGAATCAGATCTTTAGTCCTTTGTGCCACCGACACTACGAAGGAGCTTCGTTGTAAACTCGTCGATCCGTAGTCTGTATGTCTTCTAATCATCAATGATATTCTATTGTCGTGCTAGAAGAATGATTCTTGTCATTTATCGAAGCTTTAGTCTTCTATGCCGCTGACACTACAGAGGAGCTTCATTGTGAACTCACTGATCAGTAATCTGTATGTCTCCTGTCGTTGCAACTCCTTATTGAACTATCTCACCAATAGTTAGTCGTTAGAACCTCCAATCACCAATTTTCTCTTCTAGTCCCGGAAGCCCTAGTCTGTCTTTCTTCCACCGTTGCGGCTCCTTAGTGAAGCATTTTGCCAATGGTTAGTCCTTAGAACCTATGATCACTGAAATTTTCATCTAATCACAAAACTCGTAGTCTGTTGGTGGCTAATGAGATGTTCTGATCCTCACCCAAGCCACCGAAGCTACAACTTTGTGAATTTTTTTTATCAACCACAGATACTTTAAAACTATTAGTGACATTCATATTCCTCATTGCATGAATTAAATTCTTCATATGAAAATAAATTATCTTGGGAGATAACACTTGGGATTGCGTATGGACTTGGATGTTAGGTCAGCACGCAGGCTGCTCCTGAACACTAAATAATTAATGTCCAACCAATACACCTTCACGATGACCGGGAAGGAACAAATAAGCCAAGCCAAAACAGTTGGTTTTATCAGGCCATGCACTTATATCAACAATGCACTTATATCAACCATGCACTTAAATCAACAATACACTTATATCAACCATGCACTTATATCAACAATAAATGACCATTTCCAGGTCCAAGATCTACTATGGATCCCTAGGCATATAACAACCCTATTTCGGTGACATCTTTACCACATCCTTTTATACATATCAAGCACAGTCAAGCCAACCTACAGTTGGGTTTATCAGATTGTCCAGCCAAGCCAATACACAGTTGGGTTTATCAGGCTGCAGGCATGTTATACCAAAATCCTGTCACCATCATGTGATAAGACCTTTGACATACCTACTCGCCTTGAATCCCAGCTTCTGGAGTGAAGACTAAATGGTTTTTTATCAGTCTATCATAAAATTTTCCAGCACCGCACATGTCCATTTGTCCAGGAGCGGTACCCCTGTTCGCACTGCTTTTCATCAGTTGTCCACAAGCGGTGCCACCGCTTGTTACCCTTGGTCCATAGGCGGTTATTACCAGAACCACTCTGTCATAGAAGGAGAAGAGTGGTAGCATGGGTAAAAATGGAAAAAGAGAAGCTTCTCGAGGCTTCTAGATGATAAGCCTCGAGATATCCTTTGTCCCTACTGTTGTGGGTTGGTTGAGCTCGAGATCCCTCATCCTAGGATCTTATAGGCCACCTCACCCACTAATTTCTCAACCATCTCTATCCATTAAAGCCCTATAAATATGAGCTCATAGCCATGGTTCAGAGGATAACATTGAAGGTATTGTTATGTTGTTGGACTAATTCTTGGCCCAAGATCATTTGGAGAGAGCATAGAGAGCTAGAGTCGGAGCTTTTGGGGATGAAGAGCTGGTTTCATGGAGATGCATGTCAACACTAAGGCTTGGTGGTAAACTTATTCATATTTCTAATGCAAGTTGATTTTCTGTCCCATATATATTGTTGATGTTTGATTTCAGATATATATTGTTAGATTCCTAAGTCACTATCATAGATTAGTAGATCATATTCTGGTTACTTTAATCTGTTTTGTGTTGAAATCTTTTGCAGGTACATAGGTGAACTATCAAAGCCTTGTATTCTGGATATCTACAGCATCTAGGGAGAGTTATCAGCCTATGTGATCTATTTGTTCTGGATCTGAACCATTCAGACCAGTGGAACACCTTGCTATCTGCAAGAGGTGAAATATTTCGGTCAACAAATCTGGCGACTCCGCTGGGGAGTAGTTGTATTCAGTTGTTCTGATCTTCCTCAGTCTGTAGCTCTTGTCGGAATCCAGGCTCCATTTTCTTCAACTCTTTATAGTTAGATATACTTTCCGATTTGTATAATTTGGGTTTGAAATTTCTAGATCTGCTTAGATCTAAGTCATTTCGGTTTTTTATGCTCTATTACCATTTTCAATTCGATAGTATTTACCCCGATCTATTCTTTTTTGATTTGATCCATCGTTCTCATTCTTGTTTTGGCCATCTATAGGGAACCACGACAATGCTTTGTACGAAGTGTGGTGCCACTGCCTGAGCACAGTGGACAGTAAGCGGTGCCACCGCCTGCATCCGGTTAGCGAGGAGCGGTGCTGCTTTGGAAATGCTCTTACAACACCTACGAAGCGCGGTACCAGGTAGGTATTAGTCCAAAACTCTTTTTCCTCTTTTTCTTTGTAAAAAGTTGGAATTTTCATTTCTTTTAGTTCTGTTATCAGGCTTGTGTTATTGAATCTGACGTGTGTGGCTTGCTGCTTTGATGGTTTAAGATTGATCTTGAGTGGAATTTCAAAAATTTGTTTAGTCTTTTTATTGTTCATTCGCTTCTTGCTTGTTGATTGTGTTTAGAGAAGGATTTCTTGTTTTCTGAAAGATAGGGTGTTTATTGAACTCTCTTTTCGTTGCATATACTGGAAGAAGAACAATAGATTAGCTTCTAGATTTCTTTTATTGCTTGCATAGTAAACTTCTTTTTCTTCCCTTCAAAAAATAAAAGTTTTGCTTGAGATTAGGACATCATATTTGAGTGTAGGATTTGGGTTTTCTGATTGGCTTCATAAGCTTTCAGGACCTTTATGATCTTTCATCTCACACACATATAGGAATATCTCGATCCAAAAAACAAAAATGGTAGTTTTAGGTTAGATTTTCTTATGTTTTTAAGAAATTTGAAAAGTTAGAGTGCATTGGCATATAGGTGTGCTTGCTGTTGTTCTTTTAGGAAAATAGATTCTCACCCTTCCCATTTTCTTTCGAAAAGAAGAATTTGGTTTGTAAAAGTGTTTTCTTGTCTTTGATTTGGTGTTCATGACTGTTGATTGGAATGATTTTTGGTTTTGAAACAAATAGAAAAAACACTCTCTTCCCTCCTGTAAGTAGGCATATTGAACGGTAAAGTGAACATTTGCACAAGCATATTGCATGGTTTTACTTTTCTGTCAAAACATCATGCATTCACCTTACCATACAAGTTAAATTAACAGTAGGTGTAGGTTAAAATTTACGTATTAACCTGAGTGATAGGTTAGAGATGTGTTCGGGCATCGTAAAACGTAGGAGCTGTCGTTATTTGTCAGCATTACATTCTGGGATTCGCACGGTTCTTCCACGTACCGTCGGTATATCGAACAGCCTTTAACGTACCCTTGAGTTATATAGAAAGGTACTTCACATAATCGATTGTATATTGGAAGGCCCCTTGTGTACGGTTATGCATTAGACAACACTACTATCGATTTGAGCTCCTACGTACCTTGAGTATATCGGGGGACCCCACTAGGGTACCTTATCTATCTGAGAAAAGCCCTTTGGCTGTGTTGTTTGGAGCCATACACCAAAAATAGCATTTGAGGAGATTACTACGCACGTACCCTTGAGGTATATCGCGAGTGGCACCTGCTTGACAATCCTAGTGAAAGACCTGACTTTTGAACTCCTCCTGTCATTTTAAGTCTGCTTGTTTTGACCTGTAGTTTGAGTAGGGAAGTCTTTTCGTGTGTTTTTTCTAGATATTCAGACCTGACGTTAGATAGGAACTATACACACTGGCTGAGTTAAGATAGTCCAGGAGAGTACGGGGCTTGCCACCTGATTTTACTTCTATTTTAGAAGAAAATTCTATCGACCAAGGAGCTACTACCACCTCCCAAGTGGGAGATAATGTGGTGGTGGAAAGTGGAGTACCATATTCTTCACACTTGCCCCTCTTGGTCCAATATCCTTCCTGAGAGGATTCATCATTCCATCCTCCCACGAAAGGTCATGTTGACAATACCCATATGGATTTTGGTCCTAACGCTCCTTTTTGGGAGACATGTATCAGACAAGCCATTGCTGAAAGTGAAGAAGAATGTAGGCAATATCGTGCTGCTATCCTCCGTGCACAGGAGGTAGAAAAATAGATTGACAACATATTAGGCTCTTCACCAGTTCGTTCCACATTCCTTCTTGTGGGATATCATTCACTAGTCGATTCTATGAGACCCATTGAACTGATTATAGATCGTCCATTAACAACCCACAGCCCAGGACCAATTTCCACCCCTATGACCTCTTATGTTATGTCTATTCCAAATCCTCCCAAGTCTTTTGTATCTGGGGCCCAATCTTCAATTCCTGTTTCTTCAGTACCTTTGAATGTCGAGGGGCAACCCCTAGTGCAACCTATGTTATCTGAGATCGAAGTTGTACTTGGTCAAGATAATGT